>JAOXJP010192901.1:0-12219 GCA_025762735.1 Platanus orientalis | reverse complement strand
ACCTGAACTCAGCCCGAAGCCAGTATAATTACGATGGGTTTGGCTCGGGCAGAGGGGTTTGGGCAAAATTCGGGCTCGAGCTGGACACGGGCTAGGGTTTCATACTTCGAACTGGGCTCGAGTTAACCCTTGCCCGGCCCGATTGACAACCCTAGATAGGCTCTAACAAAGATAACAAAGTTTTTATGATTTTTTTGATTTTTTTTTTTTAGGGCGATCCGACTGCTGGCTGATCCACAGTGGATCGGCCGATCCTTGCCTGGATCGGATCAGGATCGCCCGGGTCCAATCCCGATTTTTTAATTTAAGATTCCAGAAAGCCCAAATACCCCCTAAAGCCCCTTGAGAGGGAAGGCAAACCCCATCAAGCAAATTAAAGGGGCAAACCTGGCACAACATGGTTTTGTCCATATTCCGAAGTTGAGACTCTTACAAAAACACAATCTCTAATTTACTCAATCTGATCACCTCCTTCACAACTAACCTCTTCTCTAGTATACCCAAACCTCTAACATTCCAAGATAAAATAGAAATATTCATTGAGAACTAAGAAGAACCCGAGTTGCAAACTACCGAGTTACACACCGTAAAGAGACCTGATTCTCTTTCTTCCCTTACTTCCTCCACCATTTCTGTAGTGAATGAACGACTGCATGTTCTTCACTTCTCTCTCAACTTTTAGATTGTTCATGATGGATCCTGAAATTGTTTTTCCTTCTCCAACGCTATAAAGAAGTCAATGGCCTTTTGATCCACAGCTTCAAAGGAGTCGATGGCCAAGTAATTGACGTAGTGCCTCTATATGGCTCAAAACCCATAGGGGGACATCAGAAAGAGGAAGAGCATCCTCTTCCACACTCACAATTGCCAGCAAAGAGTAATACATCTTCCCTTGAATTTCAGGTCCTCAACCAAACCAACGGATGGCCTCACCGAAGTTCTCACCTCATCAAAGGAGGCAAGGAATTTGTATGGGTATCGTCACCAGCAACACCAACATTAGTCCAAGGTGGAGAGCCTTCCACGCCTACAATGGAGTTCGAAGGTTTAGACAGTGACACCTGCACCACTTCACACCCCCTTCTCGATATCCCTTCCTCATGAGATCTACTTCCCCCAACTGTTGAGCATCTGCCAAAACAAGATCCCTACTCAATGGAATCAAACCTGTGGAAACAATAATATGATATGGTCCGTCCATACCTTCGAAGGAATGAACCAAAGGCCGATGCTTTACACCACCAGCAAAGGGCTCCCCTGCTTCACATACCCCAACAAAACGGCCTTTCATATTTCCTTCCTCAAAGCACTAACGAGTATCTTCATGCATCAAGCTCTTTGTTCCCCCTCCTCTCGAAATACCCCCTTGACTGAAGTGATTTAGAACCCATTCCTTGGTTCTGAATTCATTCCAGTTCAGTTCATAACCCATTTCCCATTTTGATCTCTTCTACATGAAGTATTTGAAATTTCCAAAAGACATTAAGGACATTTTGGGGATACAAAAATTTAACCCTTTGTTCCAGAAGAAAAACCCCGAAGACCCTCGGTCTAGCAACCCTTTCTGTTGGATCCCCCTCCACTTAGGGGCATTACCACCCATTGACGCCCTAAAGTCATCCGAGTTCTAGTCATCCAAAAAAAGACAAGCATACCCCTTGCAATATACCCTTATTCTGAGGGGTAGGAGCACTCCAGCCACTCTTATCACCACTCATACTTCTAGAGGGCATTTTAAAATTTGAACAAGTATCCTGACAAAAACCACTTTAAGTGATTTTCCCAAACTAGCAACAACCTCTCTAACTTCTCTCCCATTGGAAAATTGCCTTTCCGGATGCAAAGGCATCTCCAGCGAGACCGGCTTGTCCAGTCAAGGTTAGAATCTTCCAGGTCGTCTTCAACCACGATACACACCAAATACAACTCTTCCCTGCCAGAAACCGAGATGCATCTAAGGATTTTTTATGGGATCACATGACCGAATCTTGAGTCTTACCCAACTAAGATCTTCCAGATTAGCCGAAAGTGGGTCTATATCAATGATTCTATCACAAGCCTCTCCGATCTCCACAAAATTATAATTCTTCCACATGTACAAGGGTAATCCTTTAATCCTCACCCATCTGGATTTCATCAGTCAATCCTAAACCACAGTCCCCAGCCATGGGTTTCACCGATGGAAAACCAGCCTAACCAGAGCCACAACACTTGACCCTTGTGCATCGAACCAACATACTTCCATCCACGAGGCCCCCAGCAACATACCCCTACTTTCGGCCAAGGGAATTATCGACGGCTTCTCTTGGAAGAGCAATGTCTCTTGAATCACCACCTCAATCATAGACCATTCCATCCCAGCATCTATACAATCGGCGAAAGCGACATTGACCAATCCGTAAAGTCTATCTTCTTCTCCCACAAGTTTCTCCTGCGGTCCAGGAAATTACGCCTAACCTTGGTTAGGAAATAAGGGAAGTCATTTCCCTTTGGAAGAAGAGTGGGAACTATTCTTGGTTTATCATCCTCCATGAAATGTTTTTGAAGAACTTATGCAAGATTTTCCCAACCAGAGCCTTTGATTTCTTCAGGGATGATAATATGTCTTCCACGATCTATAGAGACTTTAACAAATCTACCCCGAGCATTACCTTTACGTTGCATCACAACCAGCTTATCTCCCTCATCCCTTATGTAAGTTAGGTAGTCAATTTCAAGGATCACACTGTGAACCTGATATTTTTCGCAAACCCATCTTACTGAGGACTGTCTTAATCTAATAGTTCCAGCGTGACCTCTTCCTCTTTAAGTTATGACCACGATTACCGACTAGCCAGCAACGTCTGTTGAGGTCTCAAGCGTTTTTCATTCAATAACCACCGTCTTCTTCATCTCTCTCTCGTGGATGAGAGTGAGAATCCAAAAACTAAGCAATCAAAACAAAACAAAAAAAATGCATCACAAAGATATGGACATCAGCACATCTCACTATCTCAGATCACACAAACTACCAAGCACTGTAAAACTTTAAAGCCAGTCCACACAAACAATGAGCCATATAAAGCCAGTCCACATACTACAATTGGAGCAACATTGACAGATTGAGAATTATATTAATGCCTCAACTTGCTTCACACCTATTCTAGTTCCATCTCATCCTTCATAGCTTTAAGGATAAACAAAACAAAGTAAAGAAATGACTTTACCATCCAAAAATGCATGAATGTAGCTGAATGCAAGGAAGCCCTTCTATGACTTCCCCCAATATTAGTGGAAGTCAACAAACTCAACACACTGACCATAATGGTTATATCAGGCCATTATTCTGTCAAGAATTAAACATCTTTTCATCCTTTGCCTAGCTAGGATGATAAAAAAAAATCACAAACAAAGAATTAAAGGAATAATTCTAAAATGAGGAAATAAGTATATATATATATATAAGAAGGTTTGCCTCGCATCCATGAGGGACAGTGATGAAGACATCCGAGTACCCCATCGAGTGTACTAGAGACGAAGGAAGATCGAGCCTCATTCATTATGGTTCGAGTAGCTTGGAGGCATGTGGGGCCCAAAGACCAACCTATATGGGGGCCCTCTAAGGGCACATGGAGGGGAACTACACTTTAGAACTGTTTTTTATCTTATTTATGTTCTATTTTATGCTTTTTTATGTTAGTCGTATGTTAAAGGGGTGGGATAAATGGGGTATTTGGATTTATATTTTTGGGCATTATTGTCAAAAGCCCCTAGGGGCATTAACTTAATATGTAACCTGCTCTAACTTAATTTTCAAAGAAGAAATTTTGAGAACTTTTGCTTTGACGGCTGCCATTACCTACAACTCATAGATTGGGGATCTTGGGACTCTCCCAAGGTTGGTACACACTTGGTGAGAGGCCAAAAACATCATCTCCGACTCAAATCAGGTATGCATCTCTATTCTTCTCTCCTTCTATACTGTTTTATGGTGATTGGATGTGATTTGGCTGAAAAAAGTGTTGGATTTAGTAACCATTACTTCACATTGTCTTTCCAATCTTCTTGAGACTCAAACCTTCTCATTTCAAATATTCTTTGTTGAAATCAGCTCCCAATTCTTAAATCTGATCTCAGTAATATGAGCTATCAGATCTCAATATTTTGGATCTCTTTCTATATGGCCAAATGTTACTTGTCCTTGTACAACTGCAGAAAATTTCTGCACATCAAAAGACCCTTTCTTTGACCCATAACAGCCGGACTTGAACCCTATTTTATTATATTCATTGGCTGGTTCAAAGGGGCATTAAAACCAATTTAAATCAAGGGAATTTCATGTCATGTGATCCATCTAAGTCCCTTTATTTGCTATTTTTTCCCTGCTGTGATTTCATTTTCAGCACCTAGTTCTTATCATTAAGTGTAAGTGGATGTCTAACTGATGGTGGCTTTACATATGTTGAAAATCTGATTTGTTTTGAGTAATTTTAAGGGTTCCGAATATATGAAAGTGTGGAGTGTTAGACCAAAAATGAAATCCCCCGCAATGAAACTTGGTGTGGAAGTGACTGTAGAGTAGGAATCTAGATTATTTGTTTCATTATTGGGTGTAATTGCCTCTCAACCTCTATAATTCATTCAACTTGCATGCATCCAGCATCAAATTTGGTATCAGAGCATGGTTGGATGCACTTTCACATAGGCTGGTTGCATTATAGGTGCATAACACAATTTAAAATTTTGTTGGATGGCATTCACATAGTAGATTAGGCATTGCAGGGCCCTCTTTTACAGTAGGGTACAGCCCCATAAGGTGTTCCCATAGTTTGCACTTTAGGATTGCATAATTTGTGATGGATTTTGTTTCTAGCCTTGCATGACAGTCATACATTAGGCCTTAAGAGAGTTGTATACCCTTTGGGAGTGACCTAGTGTATGCCCACAAGACATGCCACTGACTACCACCCGAAAATGGATGCTGAAAACTTCAATTTAGCCCGACCTTTTAGGTAGTTTAGTGCCCAATTGAGTGACTAGATTGAGGCCCAGATGAATGCCCAATTTTCTTGTTTCTAAGATCAATTGGACCAAATGACAAATTGAAGGAATATCCTAGAAACATCGAGACCTAGAAGTGAGGGTTTTGTAGGAGGTTCCATGAGAGAGCAAGGGCAGGCAACTCCCCTTGCAGGACATCGAGATAGGGTTAAACCTACCCCACCTTTAGCAAAGAAGGGTGTAGGTTACTATGAAGACACCGCCATTAGGTCTGTCAAGGTGGATGCACCTCCATTTGATGGACGACGGGATACCAAAGTCTTCCTAGATTGGTTCTCCAACATGAATGATTACTTTGATTGGTACTTTATTTCAGAGGACTATTAAGTCAGGTTTGCCAACATGAAATTGGTGGGCCAAGTCAAGCTTTACTGGAACACGATGGAGCGCCAACACCAGTTCAAGCACTTAGAACCAATTGGAACTTGGGAGGGTATCAAAGAGAAACTCAAGGAGAAGTACTTGCCACTATCATACCACTTTCGACTGGTGGACCAGTGGAACTCGTTGCAACAGGGCACTATGCCTATCTCAGACTATATAGCCCGTTTCAATGAACTCATGTGGAGGTGTGACATTACAAAAGACCCTGTAACTACCCAGAGTCGATTTAGGTTACGTCTCCAACCTGAATTTCAAAACGAATTGATTCCCCACAATGTTACTAACCTAGAGGAGGCCTCCAAGTTGTGTCAGGAGTTAGAGTACTATTTGCAACCCTAGACTTCCCAAGTTTTTACTCATGTCACAGTGAACCTAAACCTATAGTGCCTGACCGTGGGCCTATCAATGGGGGATAACCTTATAAAGGCCAATCAAACAATTCCCGACCCTCTCCCCAACTTGATTAAGGTAAAGGGATTGCCAAAGGAAACCAAGGTAGTGGTGACCAGACTAGGTCTATCATCCTGACCTTCCACCTAGTGATGAGAATCTGGAAAGCGACGATGATAGAGTTGCACTTTTTAGGGGGACTTCCTATGATCCCTACTCTCCAAATTCTACATCCTAGATGGTGGTGAGGTGTGTCATCAACCAACAGATAACAGAAGATGATTGGTGTAAGACTACCATCTTCTACACATATGCTACTTGTGATGACATGAGCTGCAAAATCATAATTGATAGCGAAAGTTGCACCAATGTAGTGTCCGTTAAGACTATGCAATGGCTTAGGCTCTCACTTGTCCCACACCCTCAACCTTTTAGGGTGTCATGGGTGGACGAATCATCTATTTCGATGTCTCAGAAGTGTCAAGTTCTCATTGCATTTTCCTCTTATAAAAACATTATCTAATATGATGTGGTGTCTATGGATGTAGGCAACAGCATTTTGGGCAGGCCTTGGCTATATGACATGGATGTAGCATTGTTTGGTCGCTCAAACACGTGTTCATTTACGTTCTAGGACAAAAAGATTAGAGTAGATCCACTTCCACCTAAATCAAACCCAAACCCAAGATTAAGGCAAATCAAGACAAGAAAATCAAAGACTCGAAAATGAAATCCCTACACATCATAACTCAATGGAGTGCAAGTTAGAGGTTAAGGAGGAAGTCGTAGTTTTTTGCTTTGGTGACTAGAGAGGCTACTCATGACGTTACTTTTGAGTGCCCTCCCAAGGTGTGACCAATTTTGAGGGAATTTTAGGACATGTTTCCTGAGGATCTACCAAATAAGCTCCCACCTATGCGTAATATCCAATACACCATAGCTTTGGTTCTAAGGACAACATTGCCAAATCTACCCCATTATCGCATGAATCCTATAGAGCATGCAAAATTGAAAAAGCAAATTGATGAACTCCTTAGAAAGGGATTCATAGAGGCGAGTCTTAGCCCATGTGTTGTGCCTACACTTCTCACACCCAAGAATGATGGTTCTTGGAGAATGTGTGTAGTAGCAAGGCAATCAATAAGATCACAATGAGATACCAGTTTCATATCCCTAGATTGGATGACATGCTTGATATGATGGTTGGTGCCACTATTTTCTCTAAGATTGATCTCGAGAGTGGATACCACCACCAAATCCGTATACATCCTGGGGATGAATGGAAGACTGCCTTCAAGATGAAGGATGGGCAGTATGAGTGGCTAGTCAGGCCTTTCAGGCTTTCTAATGCCCCGAGCACCTTCATGAGGGTAATGACCCAGGTGTTGCGGCCATTCATTGGCAAGTTCTTAGTGGTTTACTTCGATGATATTTTGATTCATAGTCACGGCAAGAACTAACATCTTAGCCATTTGAGGACAGTATGTGATCTCCTAAGAAAGAAGTTGTATGCTAACCTAAAGAAGTGTGCCTTCATGACATCACAGGTTGTCTCCTTAGGGTTCGTAGTCTCGATTTACAGGATGTCTGCGGATCCCAAAAAGGTTTGCGTTATAGTAGAGGGGCCTAAACCTACGACTATTCATGAGGTTTGCAACTTTCATGGTTTAGCCACCTTCTATAGGCGCTTCATCCAAGACAGTGATGGCCCCTATTACTAATTGTATTTATAAGGGGGACTTTCACTGGACTAACGCGGCATCAAAGGCATTTATAGAGATTAAGTCTAGAATGACTAATGTTCTTGTCATGTGCCCCCCAAACATAGATCAAAATATTAGGATCTGACAGGCCAATCCATGTCTAGATCCAAAGTTAAAGGGCAAAAAATCAAAAACTGGCTTGGATTGGCCAATCCAGATTGTCAGATCCGACCCGATCCTTCCGATCCAAGGCCGATCTGGCCAAATCACTTTACTGATCCTAAGCCCGATCCATCCAATCCCGATCCGATCTACCAATTCGGCCCGATCCGCTGCTAAGGCCAATTTGATCCAGGATTTGAGATCGGGTTGGCCAATCTAAAGCTAGATCAGCCGATTTTTCGAACCATGCTCCTAAACTTCTCCAAAGTCTTTGAGGTGGTGTGTGATGCATCTAGGGTTAAGATAATACAAGTACTCAATCAAGAGGGGCACCCTGTAACTTTCCTTAGTGAGAAATTAAATGAGACCGGACAAAAGAACTCAACCTATGATAAGGAGTTTTATGTAATGGTCCAAACTTTGAGATACTAGAGGCACTACCTGCTTTCGCAGGAATTTATACTCTTTTATAACCATGAGGCGTTGAGGCCTCCTCAGATTACAGAAGAAACTAAACCCAAGGCATGCAAAGTGGGTTGGATTTCTTCAAGAGTACACATTTGTACTCAAACACAAAGTCAGGGTTAAGAATAAGATTGCAGATGCTTTGAGTCGCAATATCTCCTTACTGCAAACAATGAGCACAAAGGTAACTGGGTTCGAGAGACTATGTGAGGATTATCAAACGGGCCCAGATTTTGGAAGGATATACACTTCTATACTGAGCGACCAGTTTGGGGTGATGGTGACTTCTTGCTCCAAGATGGGTACTTTTTAAAGGAACCCGACTTTGCATACCTCGTACTTTAGTGCGTGATTTCCTGGTTTGGGAGTTGCATGCAGGGGGTATCGCTAGACATTTTGGCAAGGACAAGACTATTGCTCTTGTGGAGGAATGATTCTATTGGCCAAGTCTTAAGAGGGACGAGGCCAAAATAGTAGACAATGTCGAACATGTCAGCTGGCAAAGCAGAGAGAAAAATGTTGGATTGTATTCGCCTTTGTCAGTTCCTCACACTCCATGGCAGGACGTGAGCAAGGATTTCGTGTTTGGTTTACTTAGGACCCCAAGAAAGCATGATTCCATCTTTGTAGTGGTGGACCATTTCTCCAAAATGGTCCACTTTATTCCATGCTCAAAGACCTCATATGCTTCCAGGATTAATAGGTTATTCTTCGATGAGGTTGTTAAATTGCATGATTTGCCCAAGTTCATTGTGTCAGACAGAGATGTCAAATTTGTTAGCTACTTTTGAAAGACACTTTGACAAAATGGACATGAAACTCCAGTTCTCTACATCTTATCACCCTCAGAGTGACGGTCAGACTGAAGTAGTGAATCGGAGTCTAAGCAGCCTCTTATGTTGTCCTGTGGGTGACCACCTTAGGTCGTGGGATTTAATCTTGTTGATAACAGAGTTTACATATAATAGTTCAGTCGATAAGATCACAGGCATGAGTCCTTTTGAGATTGTCATTGGTTATAAGACTAGGGCCCCTATAGACCTCATTCACATATTTGCAGTACACAGAACATCCAAGTCGGCATCTTCATTTGCACAGCATATCCATTCATTACATGAAGAGATAAAGAGGAGGATTACACTTAATAATGAGAGGTATAAGCTGTCGGTTGATTCTCTTCATGTCTAGTGAGAGTTTCAGGAGGGAGATTGTGTGATGGTCCGACTTAGGGAATCACTCTAAAATTTCAGATTAGGGAATCACCAACACTAAATATTAGGCATGCCACAATTCAAAGCTATAAAGAACTAAAGAAGACTTAACCCCAAGCATACATACAAGCATGTATCCAACTAAGAAACCAGTTGCACTAATGTATAGTAATTAATACTATTCTAAGTCCAAACAAGGGATACATGTGCTGTAAACTTATAAGTTCATGGGTTGTTCATAGTGTTGGGCAGTCAAAATTCAAAGTTAATGTAAAGGGGCTGATATGAGCATTCAAAGGGGATTAAAATGGATGAATTAGCAAACTAGTGGTGATAGCAATCAACAAGGAGAAGAGTTCCTTATGTTTATAGAGCAAAGGCTAACCTGAGGAGAGGAGTTTTGGCCGTGAGAGTACCTTGGATCTGCAGCATTCATGGATGAAGAAACTACCCAAACAGCAAATCAATTTGGTGGTGTCGGTGACCTCTTGGAAGAGAGAAATAAGATCCAGTCATGCCTTCCTCTTTTTCCAAATAGAACACTTTCAAACCATAGAGTCCTCAATGATTAGGACTCCGGGAATTTTGCCTTCTATGTGCGGATTTCTCTGGGCAAATTCTCCTTCTATTAGATACCATTAGTAGGAGGTCCATAGCACTAGAAAGGCCCACATGTTGATCACAAATCTCTCAATTCTTTTAATCTGAAAGAAAATCCTTCCAAAAAAAGGAATCCCAAAAGATAGGACTCTTCTAAATCAGCCAAAATTGTGTGGGAATATTTTGTACAGATTTCCTCCTTGAAATATTCTTATTAAAGATTCTATATGGCAAGATGAGGGGCCCACATAATGTCACACGACTCCTTTTTTTCAGATCTAAAAAAATCCTCCAAAATTTAGAATCCCAAAGAGATAGGACTCTTTTAGTTGCTGACACCAAATGTATGGTCTTCTAATAGCAATAGCTTCACCCCACACCAATGAAACAGAATCCAATCAGCACTAGGATTACTCTTTAAAGATGGTCGCACATCCCCCTCCAATCTCCAATCTGAAAGCTTCTAGATATAAGAGTCCTACGAATCTTGGACTCTTTAAAAACTGCCGCCAGCTCCTAAGAAAGATTCCCTTTGACTTTAAACATTGATATGTTCCAATATAGCCCTCCAATATGCCTTATCATTAAGGGAACATAGCCCTCCAATATGCCTTATCATTAAGGGTAGTCTATGGAAGTCAAGTCCCAAGCACCCTATGACCAGATTGGGAGAATCCAAGGCTGCCACAAGGCCTCAAGTGATTGGGCTTTGAAATTCTGACCAAAATATTAGGAATCTAATCCCTCTAACTCTACCGCATGGTATATTATAGGTAGGATTTGATTTCCATATATCAAGGAGAGGTCAAGACTCATGGGAGAGGCTGCCACATGAACTGCCAAGTTTGGTACCTGAATTTTCAAAGCTCACACACAAAGGGAAGTAAGAATCATGGCTGCCGCATGGATTATAGAAGTAAGAACTTCCATCCTCCAGTAGGAAGTCAATGAGAAGTAAGACGTTAGTCTGGCCGATTGGTATTGTTGATGTGTTGGGACTGCAAAGAGGAAACAATGGGGAAGAGGGATTAAAGAAAGTCGGGTTCAGGGTTTAGGTTTACGGGAGAGGCTATGGGACTGAAGGATTCAGCCCTTGGGATTCAAGAACCATTCAAATATAATATGTGATTGATTCTAGAAGGAAATCGGCACTGCTGTAGCAGAAACCGCATATAATAACTTAGAGAAAAGAGAAATTTAAGAAGAAGAAGAAGATGGGATAGAAGAGATAGATCCTAGGCCTCCACCTAGATCCACAAAATCCCCAAAAAAGGGAAAACCATTCTTGGTTTAGGTTCAGCCACACACACATGCCAAGAAGCTTCAGCCGTGAGATGGGGGAAAACCATAAAAAAAAAATTCATTTAACATAATCCATCATGTATCCTACTCCAATCATGTGGGAAGGTTTATAATGCCTCCCACAACTAGAAATAACAAAGTAAACTAAAAACTTTATGAAATAACTACTATACCCCGATCTAAAATAAAGAAAACTGACAATTACCCCCTACATGTAATAAAGTCCAATCACACCTTTACAACTTGTGTGTATGGGGGAGGAGGACCATCAGTTGTGGAAGAGTGGTCCAGGGGGTCAGTTTACGGTGAAGGCTTGTTACGACCATGTGGCAAATGTTAAGGAGATGTCGGGCCCTGGAATATAGTGTGGTATAATGTAATCCCTCTTAAGGTCCAATTCTTCTTATGGACAGCGGCCCTAGGAAAGATTTCGACTATGGACATGCTTCAGAGGAAGGGTCTTTTCCTGCCTAGTATATGCCTACTTTGTTACCAAGACGTGGAATTGGTGACACATCTCTTACTTCACTGCCCCTTTTCTTGGGAAATCTGGTGCGGTTGTGCCAAGGATTTTGGGGTCAGCTTCATAGCTCTTTGCTACTTGTCGGACCTTCTTCAAGGTTGGAAACTGAAAGCCTTCAACTGTTTTGGAAGGAAGTTATGGAAGGTCATGTTTGCTACAGTTTGTTGGGTGGTTTGGAGATAAAGGAACAACCGGGTCTTTAGGGGATACTCGGAAGCGGCCTATCTAGTGTATAGGAGGTCCAAGGAGTTGATTATTTTTTGGGCCAAAAGGTGTAAGGGGTTACCTAGTGGTTCTCTTGTTAGGGATTGATCTAACGATATTGGGATGAGTTGAAGGTATGCTCTAGGTGTAGGGATTTTGGTTCGGCCCTGGGGTGGTTTAGTTGCTTTTGTTTTGTGGGGATCTCTCTCTCTCTCTCTCTCTCTCTCTCTCTCTC
>JAOXJP010192890.1:0-12219 GCA_025762735.1 Platanus orientalis | reverse complement strand
GACTAGTAACTATTTGTATATTATTTTAATTTATTTGTACATGACTTAAATGCTTTATATAGTTATTTTAGTCCAGAATGTAATCATGCTCAACATAGATTGAATTTTTCATTACAGTTCTAATCAAAATTTTCATAATTTTTATAATATTTTGAAGCATTCTAGTGAAATTTTCATTAATCATCGTGACGAATAATCCATCAAAATTGAAATTTTGAACCTTGCACTGGTCTAGAGTTCAAACCTACATCTCAACATTTTTTTTTTAATTCATGGACCAGCCTGAAGCCCGGCTCGAGACCCGATCAATTAATGAGAGTAGGGCCCAAACCCCCGCCTGAACCCACCCCTACGGGCCCAAACCCCTGCCCGAGCCTGGTATATAATTTGAGGGCCAGGCCAGGGCCAACCATGACCCAGCCCATGCCCACCCCTAAGCGCTACTCCCTTAGGAACAAAGGAAATATTAACTGCTATACTTATGACAATGATGAAATACTACATTGAGCAAGCTCATCTTGCCATAATTGGAGGAATGAAACAAATTAGGAAAGTATTCCTCTGTATTTATTAAAATACCCTTCTAGGGAAACGTGTCTCATTCTGGTTGGATAGTGGGATGACAACCCTCCAGTCCCACCGGAGATAATTCAAACCCCTGGGATGATTGTCCATTCTACAAGAAACGCAAACAGGGTTAGGTCCTCTTATACTACTAACCTAGGAAGAGTATTGGGGACAGGTGGCTGCTGAGACTCCCAGAGGGGAACAGACCCATTAGAGACGGAACAAAGAAAGGCGTCCTTTTTGGCGAATCTCCTCTCAGAATGCCAACCCTCACAAAGCTCTTCAGCTCGCAAGAAGTCGCACAACACAACACAAGAGAGGACTGTTGGCTCGCCATAGATGGAAAGGCACGCTTGCCCATCTCGAATCTCTCCCTCCTTTAGCCGATTGAAAGATAGATTTTTTTGTGTTTTTTGAATGATGGGTTTGACCTTATTTATGCATTTTTCATGGTATTTTTTTTTCTGTGTCTTCATTGGGTAACGCTTATGTAGTTGCTGGTTATAATTTTGATTGGAAATTGCCTCTTGCATGTTATTGGTCCTTGTATCTCTTGAAATTTTTGATTAATTTTTTTGGGTTTACTATATATATTTTTCCTTCCTTCTGAGATAGTTATTGGGTTACTGTTACTTTTGGAGCGTTTTCTCTGTTTTGGAAGATTGTTCTCCTGTTTTTATCTGTGTGTTTTAATAATGTGGGAGTCATGTTTCTTATCCAATCAAGTTATGTTCATGACGCCCTTGATCAATACTCTTCCTTAATTTTCCATGATGGGTCGACGTTTCAGTTTCTGTTCTTAAGCATTTATCTTATTCATCGAGGATTGAGAAATGGGTTGCTCTTTATTTGCCTGATAAACATATTTTACTTGTTAATATGTAGTATGCTCCTTCATGGCTGTTTTAGTTTTTAAATCTGAATTGGATGGCTTTATTGTATAATTGGTACAATGCTAGGTTTAGATTGAATGGTCGAGATTTATGAGTTGGTGAGTGACATGTGGATCTGTAATATATCAAGAAAAAGATTGGATTTATGATGCAGCTATCTTCAGCATAAATTCTCAGTCAATCTATGTCATAACATATGAACACTTTGGTTTATAAGAATAGCTTTCATACATTCTTATTACTGTTTCTACTATTTTAGTTTTCTTTATCTATTTATTACCTTAACACTCTTTTCCATGCTTATATGAACTAATATAAGCAATATACCTGGGAACGACATTGTTGTATATGTCCGGTTCTATACATTGTCATGCCTGCCACCTTATATCCATGTCTTAGTTTGCATCAAGGTTTTATTAGGAAACCCATATTAGTAGTTACTGTCAACTGATCGATAATGAAAAACAGGTATCATAGCATCTCAGTAGCAGTAATATCAAGTATCTTCAGGATTTTTTGTTTTAATTATTTTTAAATGGGATAGATGAATATAAAGGTGGGGGAGTATTAGTTAAGAGAATCTTTAAAAACTGAAGCAGGGACTTATGTAAATTAGGTACAAATAATTCTTTCATCGTCATGCATGGATCTAATATACCTTTTTGACACACCGATATCAACAAACTTGATGCACCAATGTCAGTAATATGCATTTTGATGAGCTGATTACATGTTTTTTTTTGTGTTTGGCATGAATAATAGCTAATAGATATATATTTGTTCAATTGAGATACATTTGAATAAGAATGCTAGCATGCTTGTGACATTTGAATACAGCATGGGTGCTTTACAGTGCCAAATTGTTAGAAATTACGTGCACTTGCTATACAGACAGATGGCTATTAAGATCTTTCCAGCGGTTTATTTTGACTTTCTTTAAGAAGTTGGTATATGAAAGAAACACCCATTACATTATAATTTCTGAAAGTTACTATGTTAGATATGGGTGTCGGGGATGTGTTTTGGCATGGAATTTATCAAAAGACAGTAAAATACTTATACTTCAAGTACTGCTTGTATAACATTTATGTATCATTATTGCATTTTTATGTTTAGGCATTTCTATCTGTGCTATCTATAGTTAATATTTGCATGAAAGGCAACTTCTTAGTATTATAAGATATCCCTCATTTGACATTTTTCCTCATTGGGTCTCCATGAAAATCTGTCCCTGAAATTTTATTTTTTTTCTGATTTTTATTGTCAACATGTGTGTCAATGTCTAAATTATGGTTTTGATGACCTATGAAGAGATGAAGATCAAGTTTGGAAAGTTAGATTATGAGTTAGTTGCAATGTTCAGTTGGTTATATAATATGCAAGTCTTGATATAGGAATGGGTGAGTTATGTTCTTTGTAAAATATGAGCCCAGATGTCTGACAAAGTCTTTAGCAATACTAGATTTACAAAACCCACTTTGGCATAACTCACAATTCACATCAAGAATTTAGGGAAAGTGATGTATCTCTTGTGGTGTTCCTGAGGGACGATGCGGCAAGATTCATTTACAAAGTATTGTGGTTCATTAGATTAAGATATGGGGATGGGGGAGAGAAAAAAGCAGCATGACAGGCAAAAAAGGAGAAAACAACTGTTAGTATAGAATAAATCTTCTATGAAATAAATTTGAGAAAATGTGTTCTAATTAAGTTATAAAATTATTGACCAATTTGTTACAAAATGAAATGTGGTGCTGATTTAATTGGTTAGAACTGTTATCATAACTCAAGTCACTATCTTCATATGGTATATTTACGCTATAGACAATATTTTCTTTCTTACATTTTGTGACATATGATGGCTTTCATTATGGTAGTCATATAACTCAATACATGGGACAACCAAATGGTCTACCTGATTGTATCAAACTATCAATGACTATTTTAGAAATAGTAAGCCTCCAAAATATAGTTTATTTCTAATTATATATGTAAATCCTTTAAAAAAAAAGTATGTAATATATAGTAGCAAGATTTAATTTAAAAAGAAGGAAAATAAAAATTCTCCAGGCTGGTGAATACCAAAATAGAATATAACACAACTGCAAAAACAACAAGAAATACAACCAGGGAATCAACTGGAAACATCAAGATCCCTTCCCTCAAAAGGAAAACCACACTAGCTCATCAAAATTATTTCTATTCAAGACCCATTCAAGGTGTGTATCATAGACGAGTCTGGATCTGCTGGGTGTAGTTACTCAGCAAATCTGCTGGGTAACCAATCCCAATTTTCCATCTACGAACGAGCCCCTCATTAATAAGATAACCCTCTAATGTTGTTTACTTATATTTAAATATATAAATTTATCTTTAATAAAAAAATAGTAGATAACGTGATTTTTTCAATCTTATCTTAAATCAGAAGAAACAAAGTGTGGCAAGTCTTCAAAAAAACCTCTCTTTCCTCTCTTTTAATCCTTTTTTTCTCTTCCAAACCAATTAAGGATTCTGGTTCTCCTCATCCACCAACATGCAAATCATTATCCTTGGAATAGTTTATCATCAATGCAATGAGTTTTATAGTTTGGGAGGCTATGATGAGGGAGGTTGGGGATGGCATGGGTTTTTCATAGTAGCCTTGGGGATCTCTTCCCTTGTTGGAACGTGGTTAAGACTACAAAAAAAAAAAAAAGGGAAGTTGTGGAGTATAATCTACCCGGCTGTTTGTTGGTCTCTTTGGTTGGAAAGAAATCAACGCATCTTTGAGAATCATGGAGAACCTACTTCTAATGTATATAAAAGAGCTAAGATTATTTTTGTTTTTAGGGTGATAATTGTAAAGAGTTTGGGGGTATTATTTGTGGATATGAAAAGAGGGTGGGGAAATATCATTAGAGATATCCATATTGTGTAAGCCTTGTGCTTGTTGGTCTTAGGATAGCTTGTTCCCTTGGTATCATCAAACAACAAACAACCTGCTGAATCAGTTGCACTTTTACAGTTAAGTTCTATAAAATCATCATCCTTGGACACAAATGGTTCAAAAGTGTGTTTGAGAACCAAAAAAAAAAAAAAAAGATGTACGAATGATTTGTTTGTTATTAAGATACAAATATTAGTAAGATACACATGTTTTAAACCCAAATATTATCCTTGTTCATGTGTAGATGATGGCTTTTGTAGCATATCTTCAACAAAAGATCATAATCCCATGATATAGAGATACATAGAGATTGTAAGGGAGAATTAGAAACCATTTGAAGTAATGAAGCCCATTACAAACATTCTAAACTCAATAGAGGGATCATATGACTAAAAGCGACTTCTTAGCCGAGAGTGCAGAGATTTGTTTGATTCCTTACCGATTTAGAAAAGAAAAAAGATTAGAAGAGAGAATAAGTGCTGACTTACCCAATTGGCTTCCTTTGATTTAGGATATAGACAAATTCACTGGAAAAAATTGTTTGGGTTTATACTTCCCTTAATTAGAAATAAATTTATGTATTTAAATATAAGCTAGTGATGTTAGAGGTGGTTATCCCATTAATGAGGAGCCTCTTAGGTGGCAAAGTGGGATTGGGTATCCTACAGATTTGCTAGGTAACTACTTCCAGTAGATACAGATTCATCATAGACTATTGTTAAAAGACCTTCCTAGGCAAGTATATATCCTCAAAGATTCTTTTGTTTATTTCCTTGCACATACACCAACAAAGAGCCCTTGGTCTGGGGGAGGGGAAAGGCTTGGGCCTACCTATCCCAATAGGACCCCATAAAGAAACAGGAGCTATTGAGAGGTTCCATATTGCCAAGCCGAAGGGCAGCACTTCTGTACGTGATCATAGTATGTCACATCGTTTCGTCTCCGCTGCATAAAGAATACCTAATGACTAGTTCTGGTTCATTGATAAGGAAGATAGAGTTGGGGTTGGGATCTATGACGTGATACTAAAGTATGACCTGGGGTGATACTTGCTAACTATGGGTAGGAAGTACGAACCATTATGTCAAAAATGTGGGGGTTGCAGCTCTCTTATACTACCATCGATCTGACAGAGCGGCATGAACAAAAAAAGGAGTGAAGTTCGAAAGCTGTATGATAGGTGGTAACAGTTCGGGGGGTAATCAGCGAACCCTGATCAGTGGATGCCAATTTACTTTAGGAATTCTTTCCATACCTCCTCTCCTCTACTTGGAAATTAGATCTCACATTCCAGGGCCAAGTATCTATCCTCAAAGATTCCTTTGTTTCTATCCTTTAATATACACCAACAAAGAGCCCCTAGGAAAAAAAGGTCATTACCCAGTGCTGGTCCAGTAACTACGGGGTGCTGGGAGGGGTGGACTGGAAACAGACCTAACCTTTGGCTATTTTTGTGCAAAATGGCTGCTCACAAGACTTGAACCCATGTTTTCACGTTGACAGCCCAAGCCACTACCATTGCACCAAAGCAATGACCCTAGGAGATAACACCAAATTACTTTAGAAATGTCTTCCATACTTCCTACCCACTACGTGGAGATTAGATCTCACCTTCCTGGGCCCAGTATATATCCTCAAAGATTCTTCTGTTTCTTTCCTTTCACATTCACCAACAAAGCCTCTGAGGAATAACGGCAAACTATTTTAGGAATGCCTTCCATACTTCTTATGCATTACCTAGAGATTAGATTTCTGAAACTTAGACAAGAAGGTCCATGACACATTGAGGTGAGAGAAAAATTCACAAACTTTACGAACCACCATGCAACATACCAAAAGATGGTTCACCAAATCTTCCTCTATCATACATAACACACCTGTCAGTTAAATTCCACCCTTTTTTTAAGTGGTTTAGAGTAAGAATTTTATTTAGACAAGAGATCCAAATGAAGAAACACACCTCTGAACTGTCAAATGGCTGCTGATGCCCAGTGGATTTCTTTCATAACTTCATACATGGAGTTTGAGAAGAGTGAATTGTGTGGTACTTGTGAATGTGATCAATTTCTTTGGTGCAATGTTAACAACTTTAACCCCTTTGGTCATGTTATGTGTTGAAGAATGCACAGAACATGGGGTTTGGAACTTTTCTTTTAGGAGCCGGTATTTTCAAAAAGAACCTTGCCATCTATTATAAAATATCAGTGGTAGGCAATCATCTAGGAGAATGGATGGATACATGGGATCTTTATATACAGCCTGGGGTGTCCCATTTGATTAAGATATGGAATGGCCATCATCGCTGTGGACCACAAGGCTTTTTCTAGACTGTCTTTTTGGAAGGAAAGATGCCAATAACCTTCTAATGTTGTAGAAGGTCATAACTGAAATCAAGTGAGCAGCATTGCATTCAGTACCAAAGTCACAATTACAAGTTCAAAAAATTCCTGACAGTCATTCAAACTTCTCTGAATATCATAATCTCTTCAAGACATAAAAGGCTACTAACTTTGGCAGGAGGGTCATTGAAGTTAAAAATTACTATGGGGTTCAAGTATAGTTCTGTGTCATAATGTTTTGTTTTGGTATATTTTTTACATGTGCAAGAATCTTACATGTATCCTCTCTTTTTTAGGGGATGTCTTATTCCCCTTTTCAATAAAGTTTTTTCATTCATCAAAAAAAAAAAAAAATCTTATATGGGTACAAAGTGTTGGATTTGATGGACACTCTTGGACCTGGCAGAAGATTTAAATAATTTAGAAAAAAGCAACTAATACCATGTAATAATAAGCATTATATTGGATTAAACAATGGGATAGGCAAGGGCATAAATATATGTAATATTGTAAATTGCCCTTTTGAAACTTGCTATAAGAAATTATAGAACTCATGATTCATGGTAAATGTTTTGTGCAAGTAAGAAAATGAACCAAAAAAAAAAAAAGAAAATTAATCCAATAGTTCACCCCAAATTCTGTGTAGTTTCGGAATCCGACATGACATTTTGTTCGGTAGAAGAGTTTGTGTGAAATAGTGCAATGAATGGTGATACAATGTGATAATGATACAATGATGAGAATTTTGAAATTTTCACTTAAATTCGTGTGATATGCACTTGCTTGTGTATTGATATCCCATGTCTGTCATTGATCTACAAGACTGATACAATTCAGAAAAAAATTATTGGTTTTGTGAATAAATTATTAATAAGTATATATTTGAAAAAGAAAGTTTTAAATTAGAATTAATGGTAAGTGGTATTTATTTTGGGATCTATAAAATTCATGGAAAGTCATCGTGTGCTTTTTTAGTAATTCTATGAAGTGCAGTTAAATTACGAATTTTACACTCACACACATAATGATGAAATATTCGTGATGGTATGTAATTTTGTGCCACCTTAGTGCCAGCTGTTCATCATGGACCTTTCTATGACATCATTATTCTCAAATTCAACTGTTGGCATTGAGGTTGTATGTTATTATCATACCACATGGCTTATAAGAGGTCTTTCCATTTTCTTATATTTATTCTGGATTGTATTAAGAAAGTAAACGTCTTTGAACTTAAGTTAATGGTTGTGGTGTGATTAGTTGGAGATCTTTAGAATATCTAGTAAATCAGTTATTTGCATGGATCTTGTTTTATTTGTGATTTTTTCTTTTGCAGTATAGCTGCAGCATAGTAATGTTAACTTAAAGATCATATGCTTAGCTTATTTAAGCATTAAACAAAAAAAAAAAAAAAAAGGGGGCAACCCAGTGCACGAGGCTCCCGCTAATGCGGGGTCCGGGGAGGGCAAGATGTACGCAGCCTTACCTCCATTTCTGGAGAGGCTGTTTCCGTTATTTAAGCATTAAACAAAATTGTGTTAAACATATTGTAGGAATATACAAAAAAAAAAAAAATTATAACAATATGATACATGATACACATCTCAATTTGAGGTCAACACTGCATACCTTGATACATATTTATTTAAACATGATTACAGGGTAGGGTAATTAGTAAGGTTGAAGGTCCTAAGTATCATAATGCATAATACAGATGATTTATAGATAACGGTTAAATCATCTTGGTTCAGAGGTATCAGTACAAGTTTGTATTTGTTTATTTATTTTTGATTGATAAAGATGATTCGTAAACTATATAACAGTTCTACTCCATATTCTGAAATTTGGCCATTTCAAACAACAGTTTTGTATGTTGTGTCTGACACATGCCAACATTATGTTGTGACACATGCGGACAGTTTTTTGACAACACTAGTTTGTCAATACCTCTTGTTTTCAATTATTATTTACATACCTTTTATATAATTTAGCTGTAGTGCATGTTAGCCAGTGATACGGTTTCAATTGATGAGACTTGAGAGCAGTTAAATGCCAAGTTAGAATAACCTTGTGGGGGATGTTTTAGAGTCGAAATATTTTAAATAAGCTTTACCATTACTGGATATATGGAATGCAGTTTTAGTAAAAAGAGTAGTAGAGATGAGAGTAGTTACGATTGATGACCAAAAAAACCCCAAAACGACCATTTTGTTTTGATGGTTCATTCATTGTTAAGGAAGTAGAGATGGAAGAAGATGCTGCTTGTAGAACTAGATCAGGGTAGATGAAGTGGAGAGTTAAAGGGGAGATTTTATAAAACAGCTATAAGCTAGCCATGCTTTATAGGGCAGAATGTTGGGCATATATAGGAGGAGGTACCATGGTGTGTGTCGTTTGCTAATAATAGTGTTCTGATTAATAATACTAGGGAGGGTGTAAATGCCAAGTTAGAACCATAGAGGGATTTTTTAAAATCAAAATGTTATAAGATAAGCTAACTAAAACATAATATATGAAATGCAGTTTTAGTAAAAATAGGAGTAGAAATGAGGGAGTAGTTAAGATTGATACTAAGTGATACCTGACCATTTTGTTATCTTGGTTAAATTATCCATAAGGAGGGAGCTATTGTAGTTTGTAGAGGATATTGCTCATAAAATTAGAGCAGGGTTGTTGAAATGGAGAGGTGTTTTTGGAGTGTTCTGTGATCAACAAATACCATTTAAATAGAAGGAAATTTTCTATAAGACAGCTATAAGACTAGCCATGCTTTTGTGGAGCTGAATGCTAGGAGCCAAGAAACAACACATGCAGCTGAGATGAGGAATGGATGAGTGGTAAGACTAAAAGGGATAGAGTTGGAAATGAACCCATTTGTGGGAGCTTAGGTATAGCACCAATAGGTGATAAGGTAAGAAAATATCAGTAGAGTTGGTCCAGTCATATGCATCTGCAAACAAAGATCAATGATTGCGCCAGTGAGGCGTGAGATGATGCAAGTTGAAGGCATTTAAATGACAAGAGGAAGGCCAAAATTGAGTTTGGGTTGAAGCAGTGAGAAAGACATGGTTGCTTGTGATTTAATGGCAAATATGGTCCGAGATAGAGGAATGGCGGAGGGGATTTTTGTAGTCAACTCTAGGTAGTTGAGATAAGACTTTGTTGTTGTTGTTGTTATTTATATATGCCTTACACCAACAAGGATGACCATGTCTAAGTTACATAGTATGTAAACAAATTTCATATGAAATGAAGCAGTGAGTCTACAGTGTTTGCACCAGGTTGCATCTTTGTTGGCCAATGGACACCGAAAGCAAAATCCCTTTGTTTATAGTTAAAGCCTTGTTCCTGTTTATGCAGATACCAACAGATTGTGTTTGCACTCATAATGATGTATGCATATATGCCAATTCAATTTTCTTCATCAACCATGCACTCTTAAATACATGTGTTTGTAGTTTGTTCTAGTACATTTTAGGTTTGTTGATTGTAGATGGTTCCTCTTCGTACCTTGGAAAATTATTTTGACTTGGTGTGTGTGTGTGTGATATATATATATTTGTTTTCTGTTCATTTTGCTTTTACTTAATACAACAATGCTCACATCGGAGAGTTTTCCTTATTTTAACTTATAAAATCTTTCTTTTTTCCTCCCAAATATTTATAATCCATTTTATTATGCTTCCCAACAGGTGTACGATGTAACTGATTATTTGGATGAGCATCCGGGTGGAGATGATGTTCTCCTTGCTGCAACTGGTATTTTTCTGCTCCAATCTAATCATCTCTAGTGACATTCAATGGATGCGTTCTTTCTATTATGGTCAGCATTATGTAGTAATTTATTAGGAAAGTCATCCATAAATAAGTTGAATAGTAATTAATTGAACTAATGTTTAAATGTAATTTTACTGAAGGGAAAGATGCCACTGATGATTTTGAAGATGCGGGGCACAGTAAAAGTGCGAGGGATCTCATGGAGGACTATTTCATTGGGGAGTTGGACCCATCTTCTCCACCTTATGCAGAACTTATTATTTCTCCTGAAAAGCAATCAGCAGACCTTCCCCAAAAGTCTGTGGACAAGACAATGCAATATTGGGTTGTCCCAACAGCCATTGTTGCCATCTCTGTGATAGTTGGACTGTTGTATTTGCGTAAGAAGTAAAGCGATGCATTTCTTTTTTAGCGAATAATAACTTGCTGAAACAAATAAAATTTTGAGTCATAATTGAGAGCATAATTTGCTCTTTATCATTTTTTGAGAATTGGACGTGAACATTGATGGCCTTAATTTAAACAGATGTGCAAAAAGATGATGTAATTCATAGTTATATGAATGGCAAGATGAATAAATGATTCTTGCAGGGCTCTTTATTTACTGTTACCTACATCAATAATAGTAGGTATGATCTCACAGGATCGATGCTAGAATTTGTGGATGTTGTGTTGGTTATATTTCTCTTCCTACTTATTTAGATGTCTTCTATGAACATAAATGCTTACTACAATATGGAATCACTTGTGCTAACATACATTGATGGTTGGTTACTTATGGTTCTATGTTTCAATAGATTGGGTTCTTTGATATTTCAATCATTCCAGCAGGGAAAGGTGAATTTCATGCAGCCTTGGAACATATGTGTCAGCATGGCATATTTACTTGCAATTTAGGTGGTTGATATCACTAAGTTGGGTTTAACTCCAAGCCGTGCCCTACTCTATCCTGGAACAATAAGCATGGATCCAAACACATTCCTTTTTCGAGATGAGGCTAAAAGATATGGCACATCTCTGTCCTATAATTATGTTTGGAAGCCAAAGCGGAGCCCAACTGAAACCTTTATATGGATTTGGTGCACCCTCCTAAAGTGCCCCTAACCTGTCCCTGCATGCAGGGGGAACACATTACACTTTTTGGGGAGGGTGTAAAACACTTCTTGATATGATGTGTGCCCTCTGCATGCAGGGGGCAGGTTAGGGCCACTTTAGGGAGGGAGCACCAAATCCGGGGAGTCTTGCTAAGTTGGTAAAGTCTCTGGGTGTCCTACCACACACTGGGTTCAAAACCCGTCTTCATCTACTAACCTATCAAAAAAAAAGTTGATCTAAGTTAGGTTGAGCCTAATGATATGAATCAGGCAGCATTTGGATCAGGTTGAGAATATGCCTCACTTGAGCTGGCAATGGTGAAAAAGGGTAAAAAAATCTTAAACTGACTTCATTAAAAGAGGGTGGATTGTATCCGCTCCTCTTTATCTAATGCTCCTCTCTGCCCCCTGTCAGGGGGCTGGCACATCAGCACCAACAAGTGATTTTCACTTTTATTTTTTGGGTGGGGGGTGCATTTCATTTGTCAGCGCTGATGTGGCCACCCCCTGACAGGGTTCAGAGAGGAGCATAAGATAAGAGGAGTGGATACAATCCTCCCTCTCATTAAAACAGTCCTTGTGCCTCGGATTTGGTAGGACCAACTAAAGTCACCCTAAGGTAAGAC
>JAOXJP010192879.1:0-12220 GCA_025762735.1 Platanus orientalis | reverse complement strand
ATCCAGGGCTGTAAGACCTCCTAGGATCCACTGGTTGGGTAGTCTAGAGACTCTGGACCAGTTGCACGCACACCCCGCCGATGATTGGTAGGCGAGGAAGTATGAAGTCTCCAGCTTTTTCGCAGAATTCTTAAACAAAGAAAAATAAATACACTCTCCAATTTTAAATAATGAATAATTCAACTGACCCGCTAGAAGCCCTCAAGATTCCCCTATAATGGAAGATGCAGCAATGTACTTGTGCATAATAAGCAGCTCCCTTGAAAATCGGACGGAAAAATTCAGAAACGTTTATTGGTTTTCAGAGTTATCAAACGGAAGCCTCGTTTAAACAATTACAGAAACCGCCGAATTATGAACAAAGAGAAAATAAATACACGAAAATAAAACAGGGAGCCGGGCATCAATTCAAACAAATAAAGGACAACTTAGTTATCTCACAAAAAGGGCAACAGAAGGAGAGAAATGAAAGTAGAAAGGGATTTACCTTTCGGGGCGAATTGGAGGGCTTCGTGGAGAAGATGGTAGGGAGCGAATGAGGCGTCTTTGAAGGATGCGAGAGAGGGATGAGGGTTATGCTTGAGCTTACGAACTAGAGTTCGCCATTTCTCTCTACAAACACCTGGTGAGAGTGGGTGACCCCGGTCTCGCATCTTAGCGGAGACTCGATCCCATGGGAGCGACTGATAAAGTAGGTAGTAGTGGTTGTTGTAGGATCGGAAGACGAAGATGTACAAGTGTTGTTTTCGGTGCCGGTGATGAAGGCGAGGAGGTTGCGGATCTCGGACTGCGCCTGCACCACCGACGAATAATACGGGGCGCGCGTCCCGTCGCGATCGACTGAGTCGCGGTCGAATCTCCCAATTCATTTCTTTTTTCTTTTTCTCTTTTTCTAGTTTTTTTTGTTTTTTTATTTTTATTTTAGTTCCCCGGTTTGTTTTAATACTACGTGGAGTAGTAACTAATAACTACATTTAAGGGTGTAATAAGTCAAGCACCGTATGTGTTTTGGATATATATATTTTTTTAATTAGTTTTACCCAACAAATGTTCTGTGAAAATTTGTCTGTAGTGTCTACAGTGAAATATAAGTTGACACGTGTTTTGTTGGATAAAAAGTCCAAAAAGTATTCAGCTAGTCTAACCAAATTCAAGAACAGATCATGTGTCAATCAATGGTACACCTACAAAGGTCTGTGTCAACACAAGTATGTGTCCTAAATGGTCTAAGCCTGGATGGATGGAGGCTTTAATGAAGGGCAGATCTTCTAATCTTCACGTCGCAAAGGATATCCCCCCTTCTAACGAAAGTCTGTTTTAAGAACCTTACATATTTGGGAATGTAGAGTGGGACCCACTCAGAGATAGGTCCCACCTAAGAGATTGTGGAGATAAGATATTCACATGGTTAGAAGATCACCACGTTGAAAGTAGATCCCACTTAAGAATCTTCCATTCTTTAGATCTACTTTTTTTCATACCTTCATGCTATTTAATGCATGGGGATAACATATGGGGAAACTTAGTAAAATTACTTAGGGTGTTGAAATTTTTCCATTTTTTCATATATTTGTCACTCTGGATTTTGTGCATGCAAAATTCATGCATAATACATGTGTAGGAGTCTAGAAACACTTACATCAGCATTAAAAAATGATAAACACGTGTCCCAAAAAATGCAAATCACTTTTCAATATTGATGAGAATGTTTCCAAACTCTTGCACATGCATTATACATGGATTTTATGTGTACAAAAATCATGTTGCATAAATACATGTGCAATGGCCAAACTTGAAGACTTAGTTGTTCTAATAGACCAAGGCACCCAAGGATCTATGCCAAGCCCTCCAGTAAAACCAATTAGGCCTAATCATTCAGGATCAACTTAGATCACAGGTTTTATGATCACAACCCAAGCAAAACCTATAAATGGGTATTGGGTACAATACACGAGAATCCATTTGGGCCCATCCAACCCGAGGACAACCATAATCAGATTCTAACAATTGCAACATCATATATTTTTTATCACAAGGATTCTTCATTGGCCTTGTCTGATACAACATAAAACCAGAGGAAAAGTAAAACTACCTTAGAAAATGAGACAAAGGGAAATAAAAGAAAGGTAACTATCCATTTCATTCCCTTCTTTTCCCCTTTTATTCTCATCATTTTTGTAGGAATAGGTGAATGAACAAATATATGGCCTAACTTCTGTACATACAAAATCCATGCATAATGCATGTGCAGGGGTCTAAGAATCACATCAGCATTGAAAAGTGATTTGTATTTTTTGAAGCGCATACTTATCACTCTTCAATTTGCTGATGTGATTGTTCTCAAACCCTTGCACATGCATTGTGCATAGATTTTGAGTGCACAAAATTCAAAGTGCTCTATTTCAAAACGTCGCCCATAATCAATGCTTATATATTATTTATTTGTGTGTACAAATGTTAAGCCATAATATACACTCTGGATTTTGTGCACGCAAAATCCGTGCACAATGCATGTGTAGGGGTCTTGAAACATTGACATCAATATTGAAAAATAACAAACATGCTCCCAAAAAAATGCAAAATCATTTTTCAATGCTGATGTGAGTGTTCTCAAGCCTCTGCACATGCATTGTACACAACTTTTGTGTGTATAGAAACCAGACCGGAATAGAGTAATTATGATTTGCTTACCTTCTGGTACAAGCCTAACAAATAATAGACAGGATTATGGCTTGAACTTGACCTGAAATATATTACATGGACCTATTAAAGTTGACCATTTTATTTTTTTTGGGCTAAAAACCCTGTTTTTTCTTATGTTTTCTTATTTTCTTCAATTTTGCTTTTATTTTTCCTCACTCTTTCACTCGCAGTTGCAAAGAACTCCAAAGTACTTTAGATTCCATAAGTTGTATCTTCTTATATATTTTATGTTCTTTCCTTATCAATTTTGTGAAAATGTCTCTCTCTTATTTTGGGTAAAAATTCTTGATACAAGGATATCTATTTTACTACTCAAAGATAAAAAATGATTGTATAAATTTTGATCTTAAAAGATTAATCTTTATGTATGCTACCATATCAAATCCAAATTATCTTTTATAAGGGTGTGTTTGGATTTAAGAAATTGGAATAGTGGAAATGGAATTGGGGTACTCAAATCCATTTTCGTCGTTTGGGATCAATTTTAAATCACAGAAATGGATTTAGGTCAAATCCCCAAAGAATTAGAATGAAGAATTGAAGCCTCAAATAAGTGGAATTGAAATAACTACCCAGAGGCTGTTATTTCCAATTCCTTCTTATAAAATAGCATGTGACCAAAATACCTTTATCGATGCTTTAAGTCCATTCAAATGGCTAAAATGCCCTCCTCCCTCAAGCGACTATGAGGAGTTTTATAAGACAGAATTCCCAAAATGCCCTATATTTTTTTATTAATTAACTAAAATACCCCTAAATAGAAAATCTAGCTCATGTTAGCTATGCTTTAGGTCTATTCAATGACTAAAGTGCCCTCCTCCCTCAAGCAACCGTGATGAGTTTTTTTTGTACACAAAATATCCAAAATGCCCTCTATTATTTTATTAACTAACCAAAATACCCCTAAATGGAAAATCTAGCTCATGTTAGCTATGCTTTAGGTTTATTCAAATGACTAAAATGCCTTCCTCCCTCATGCAAATATGAGGATTTGTTTAGCACACAAAGTACCCAAAATGCCCTTTGTTACTTTATTAATCGAACAAAATACCCTTGAATGGAAAATCTAACTCATGTTATGTTTCAGGTTTATTCAAATGACTAAAATGTCATCCTCCCTCAAGCAACTATAAGGAGTTTTCTTTAACACAAAGTACCCAAAATGCCTTTTGTTATTATAATAATTAACCAAAATGCCCCTAAAAATCTAGCTCATTTCAGCCATGCTTTTAGTTTATTCAAATTATTAAAATACCTACCTCCCTCAAGCAATTGTGAGGAGTTTTTTTTTTTTAACACAAAGTACCCAAAATGCCCTTTGTTGTTTTATTAATTGACAAAAGTGCCCCTGAGTAGAAAATCAAGCTCATATTAAGTTATGGAAAGAGTTAAAAAAAATATAACTAGTTTCTCTCCCGAGTGATCTTCATAATTACATTAAAATCGTGAGTTAACATAACATCTTCGTAGTGATTATTGGGGAACTGAAGGTCATATAAAAGCCCGAACATGGTGAATGCAAAGCTTTGGTGCCTAATTTATAAGACTTAGGAGTTCTTGGTGATGGGCCATATTGTCATAGAATCTCAATGCCAGCTACTAGGCAGAAAACAAACAAAATAGAGCTGATTTTGTGATTTTTGAATATTTGTGTATCTAAATAGTGGAAATGAGAATTTTGAATTCCAATTTCATTCATACATTTATGCATCCAAATGGTAGAATTCCAAATTTACAGAATTCAATTATGTAGATTTTAATTATATAGAATTGGAATTCCAAGGCCAATTCCAATTCCGTGAATCCAATCACATCCTAAGTTGAAAATCTATAATGATTTACATGGTAATAAGGCAAAGAAGCACACAGTCTGAACATAACTGATTTACATAGCCTTGCAAGAATGCCTACGTCCATAGGATGAGAGAGAACTTAGTTATACTAAGTGAGAAATACAAAGAATTACAGGCATATATGAACTTTCTATTTTCCTCAAGCCCTAGAAGATAAAAACCAGAGAAAACCCAAGCTCTTCTCCCATGATCCTTTTACACAGTTATCACAAAACCCTCTAAAAGGCAACCTCTAATTCAATTCCCCTAACATGTCCTTGCCTCGATGCAAGAACCCAAATTGGTTGTAGAGTATTTTAAATAAGTAATCAAAATTGGTTTCTCAGTACAAAGAAAGAAACACTAAAAAGAAGTACAACTTTTAATTTGACATCTCAAACCACAACAGTAGACAATTCTAATGTTATACTTGAGAAACATGATATAAGCACAACAATCTCTATCTTGACTTTTTTCATAGCTACAACTAAAATCAACATAAGATACACAAATAAGGGAAACTTGAGGAGCAGGTGCCCCGCAGAAAATGAAGGTTGCTCGAAAACCTCGGCTCTAAACTAATATACTTTAAGGAAATTTACCAAATTGGATGCTGAAATTGTCAAATAGTGGGGTAAATTAAAACCTTACCCAAATCAGATTTTTGTGATGTATAATTATTTTTTTACCCTTAACCTTGTTTTTTCGAATAACCCCAGTCTATGCTTTGCCATCGCCTAATGAATTCACATAGCTCTGGGGTGCTGTTTATAGTAATTCGTGAAATTGCTGCTTAGCACTACTAGCTTTCTTACATAATTCAGTATGACACTTTTTTTTTTTTTTTTTTGATAAATAATAATTTATTAAAAGTAGAAAAGGAACGGGGACCAAAACAAGAATTAAAAAAGAAAGCCTAATCGAGAGATGAGGCAAAAATTACAACAAAAATTTGGAAACCCAATCCACACCTAATATGGTTTGATGGTACTTGAATTAGTGTTATCCACAACCAATATTGTCCGAGCCCGGCTTTTGTGCAAACAAAATCCTTTCACAATGTGTGTGCATGGATAAGGGGGCAGACACATCAGCACTGAAAAGTGATTTACACTTTTTGAGGGTGTGTTTATCACTTTTCGGTACTTTTGGTGTAAAAATGTCTGGCACTGCCACTCTCTGTAGTCTCTCCAATTCTGTTGCTTATGAGATTCTTCGGTTCTTATTTCTGAATGTCCCACACCAACCCTTGAAGAACAGGATTGGATAATGGATGATGGTTAGTAGAAATCAAGTACTTGGTTTGTGTAACTCTGAAGCCAGGAAAAGCATTGTTATAGTTAATTTTTTTTTTTAACTCGAGGCTTCAAATCGTTAAAAGTGTGTGGATTTTAATCAAAGCCACGCTGGTTAACTCACTGACCCTCTTCTCACCCACAACAGTTTCTTCCCACCCCCACAAAAAATATAATAATAAGAAAATAATAAACCAATAAAGAAAGAGGATACACAAATATATATATATATGTTCACACTACACTGCAAACCAAGCTCGCTTTTGTTTGAATCTTGGTGGAAGAAGAAGAAGCGGTTCACCAGCCACTATAGCAAAAGGACCTGCTGGGGCAGAACGTGAGAACAGAGAACATCCACTAGCCAAGGGGGTTTAAAGCGTGACCACCTCCTGGGATGGAGGATAGTAAAGTCCGTTTAGCCAACAAGTGCGCAGGCTTATTGCCAGTGCACCTAACAAAATTGAAAACAACATTATCAAAGGCGTTGCACAACAGTTTGCAATCAAACGATAAAAACAAAAACTGACTACAGACAATCGTCCAAGTTACAATTTAAAAGGGAAGTAACTTCTATAAAGCTACCCTCCACGATGATAGACTTCACACCAGGGTCACGAGCAGCCTCTAATCCTGACCTAGCCGCCTGGCACTCTGAGGCCAACAAGGAGATCAGGGGAGCAGAGGAAGCTAAAGCCTCAATAAGGGCACCATCACAATCACAAATAAGCACACCAAACTCAGTAGTCCAAGAAGAAGAAGGCGACGTACCATCAAAATTAATCTCTATCACATCACCCAACGGGGGGGCACCAAGATGCTGGGCCTTGAAGAGCTGGCCCCACCTTGGAGAGATCCCTTGATCCCAACCTTTCATTCATTCTCCTATTGTCACAAAAAAGAACTTTATCAAATTTTAAAGGAACCTTATTTAAAACAAATTCATTTCTTCCTTTCCAGATTTGCCAATAAAAGGAGAAAATAATGGATGTGATTTCATTAATTATCTGCTTAGACCTATTAGGCAAGTCAAACCAATCTTTAATTCACTCCCCAAAGGAGGTAAGAGGAATCCTGTCCACTCTGAGTGAGAAGGGGGAAGCAAACCAGACCCTTTCAATAAAAGGGCATTTAACGAGGCAATGAAAGGTAGATTCTTCATTAAGTTGACACCATGGGCAGATTGGGGAAGTATTAATATTCTTTTTACACAAATTGGCTCTTGTTGGAAGAGCATCATGACAAGCTCTCCACAGAAAATGTTTGATTTTTGGGGGAAGGTTTAAGATTTCAAATCTTAGTCCATGGAAAGGGGGGCTCAAGGGAGGGGGCTCTAGAGAAGGAACAATAGCAAATTTCACACTGAAGTGGCCTCTTTTGTCGAAGTGCCAAATATGCCTATCATTCCCCCTTGACTGGCGAATAAGGATCTGAGAGATTTTTTCCTTTTGTCTTCGGGAGAAAATCTTCAAGGGCCCAACTCTTATAGTTCCTATCAATAATATCAGACACGTTATAGATAGGATGAAGGGGAAGCTTAGGGAAAGGAATTTTAAAACCATCAAAACTAGGAATCCAATGATCTACCCAGAAATCAACCTTTTCACCCGAAACAATGTCCCATCTAATGCCTTTTAATAAGAAATCATTACCCTTAAGAATGCTTCTCCAAGCCTAGGAATAGGAATTCTTACTTTTGGTATTAAGAAAGTCATCATGCTGGTAATACAAAGGCTTTTGTTATTTAACCCAGAAAGCCGCATGGTTATTGATAATCCTCCAAGCATTCTTGGCATGAAAGGCTTCGTTAAACGCATACAGATCCCTAAAACCTAAGCCTCCACACCTTTTTAGGGTTTTTTTTTTTTTTTAAATTATCCCATCCAATCCAATTTATCTTCTTTTGGTTGTCCCCATTACCAAAAAAAAAAAAATTGTTCTGAAAAGAATTAATGGAATTGCAAATATTTTTAAGAACGAGGAAGCAAGACATCGCATAAGAAAAGATAGCAATGAGAACTGATTTAAGAAAGATTTATTTACCGACAGTGGACCAGAATTTTTGCTTCCATCCTTTAACTCTTGGGGAAGCCATGTCCTCAATAAATGAGAATAAAAAAAATTTCTTTCTACCTATAAAAGAAAAGGTAGTTTTTTGGATTTTGGATGTGGTTTATGTTAAGAGAAGATTTGATGACTCTAAATTTATTCTTGGGGCTATGAGAGCTAAAAATAAATTTAGACTTGTCATGGTTAATGGTTTGGCCCGAGACTTCATCAAATTCCTTTAGGGTAATGACAATCACATTCATCTCTTGCATATTTGCCTTGGCAAAGATATAACAATCATTAGCGAACAGAAGACACGAAATGGAAGGGCTGGACCTCTTGATTTAAATCCGAGAAAGGCATACATTTTTCTCTTTAGCAAAAATTGACGCAGAAAAACTCAAGAGTATAAAGGAGGAATAGAAAAGGAAAGATCGGATCATCTTGTCTAAGCCCACTAAAGGGGCTGGGTGCATTAAAATCTGACTGATTCATATGTTGTTGAAACAGGTGAGCATTTGGGCACTTGGATGGCTGTGGGATGTTTCACGATGTGTGTTTCAATAATAGTTTCCTGAGCATTAATGCAGTTGCCACAATTAATTGTCTCAGGTATGCCACAACCTTGTGATCTTGATCCTCAGCTATTTTCTTTGATACAAACACAAAGGTCCAGGGTATGGGTTTCCTGTCATATGGAAATATTTGGGTGACCACATAAGCTGCCATATTAAAATTATAGTAAACAGGATTCTGAACCTGTTCAGTCTTTACAGGTTCAGGAATACCAACCCAAAGACAACTCTTTCAATCCCCAACCATAGCTTAGAAGACAGAATCTTTCTCCTTCCTCAATCTTAACCATTCCTTGATTTTTCACAAAGATCAAGTTACCATTTCAAAATTATTGATTTTCTTTCATTTTTTCTTGTGACACCTAAATGAGGTGTTTTATGAATATATGGATCCATTAATGCTTCACCAATTGGCCTGTGTATAGGGTAGTAACGCCATCAACCATAACAGGGCAAAACCCAGTGGGAGATTTTGCCTTGACTTCTTTAAGCCTGTCACTGATCGTGACAAATAGATTTCAAAAGATGGAAGAGGCCCCATGCTCAGTTTTCACTAAGTTGCGTTAAAGTCTCCCCGGCAACAAATCATCATGATTCGAAACTAACCACCTATACCATTAATTTTGCTGATCAGGAAAAAATAATTAAACAAGCATAGTAGTGAATAGAATTGTAGATTGACTGGTTACTGTTACCTGATTGAGTTGTGTTTTAGCATTGAAGATCTCCCAGGTGGATCCAACCCACTTTTGAAGGTTGCCCCTATGTTCACACCCAATGGAATTTTTAGATAAATGTTGATTATAACTCAATTTCACCATGTCAATGTAAAGAGCACAAATATCCAGGCTGGAGCGGATCGATTCTCCCTGTTTAGAGATAATGGGATTGAAAAGAGGTTGAACGCTTTGCCCCATGCCCTTCTGATGATAGTCCCAATAAACACCAACAATAAAGCCTTATCCCAATTACTTGGCGTCGGTTACACGAATCCTGTTCTGCCATCCCACTCTAAGACCATACCTTCCATTAAATTGTAAGCACCTATATCTCATAACTAGTTCAACCCAAGTTAATTTTGGCCTTCCTTTCATTCTTTTCATGCCTTCAACTTGCATCATCCCAAGTCATAACTTCAAATTCAGGGACTTAACCCTCTGTTTACCACCTAAGCCCTACACATCTTTAGGAAAAATTAATCTGCACCAAATGAGTATATGAGAGAAATTTATACCTTTGAAAGAGCACAAAAATATCATCTCACTAAAAATTTAATGACTTGAATAATGGACCGCGTGTATGACACGGGTTGAGGACAACAACAAAAAAAAAAAAACATAAACTAAACAAAACAAAACAAAACAAAAAAAAAAACACTAAAAACTCAAGTTATTTCTTCTTCTTTCCACCCTTTCCAGATTTGGTGGATGCTGTCATTGAAGTTGATGCAGGCTCCTGTTTCTTGGTCCTCCCATGGTGTCTAGGGACCAACTCTGCAACCTGGAGCATCAATTGTTTCCCTGCAATATAATCAAAAATAAAATGAGTGATCATACAAGAATGAAAAAATGTGGTTAAATCCATAGTTGCAGGGGAGCTTGGTACAAGGTGGGAAGCTCGCTTTGTGGCAAGCTAATTCTATATCACGTGACAAGCATGGTGAAGCAAGTGGAAGGTATTTAGGGAAACGAGTGGAAACCTGTGAAGAAGTGAATAGAAACGTCTGGAGAATCGATTAGGAAACGATCAAAGAAACAATATTATATTTTCTTCAATGTAAATCCTATGTTGGTAGCGTTGAATAAAATATCATCTATGAGATTTTATAATGATTTTGTAGGAAAAAAAAAGATTTACTATTAAATTTATTATTTATATTATTTTATTCCAATCCAATAAAAAAATTTCAAATCCGATGGTTTTTATACAAGGTCTTCTATAGTCTGACTCTTAAGATGTAAGTTATCTACAAAAAAATCTTATATATGGCAAATTCTAAGGTATGACTAGCCATACTAATAACAAGTGGTTTGCATATTGATTTATGTGTCATGATTCTTTGTTAGTTACATGGTATAGCTTTGAGGTTTTTTAGTACTTTCTTTAAGTTTAATCATTTTACTGTATTGTAGTTGAAACTATTGATTTTAACTTAAAGTTATTTACTTTATTATCGTTTTTCGCTTCTCACTTCCCAAGGATTTATTGGGCCTCACTTCCCGCTCCTTGCTTTCACATTGCTTCCTGCTTTCACTTCTCGGTCTTGTAACTATGGTTCAATCTAAATAAACTGAATAGGGGCTTGTTAAGCAGCCAAAGCACAAACTTGTGTACGCAGGCACTTATGAATGAAGAACTGTGTAACACTGGTATCTAGTATTTCCTATGTTCTATTGGTTGTATGGTTTCTTACCATTTATGTTTGATTCTGGTTGCCATTTTTTTTTAATAAGTTGAATGGTTTTGTTTTTGTTTTTGTTTTGTTTTGTTTTTTTTTTTGGGTGTGTGCTTATTTCCTTGCTGTTTATTTCCTCGTCACCATTGCCCTGTTCAATTGGGTGTGGTGTTGTTTGGCATTTGTACTTTCTCCAGAGTTTGGGGTTCTTCAATAAATTACTTGTTCAATTGGGCTCTTCAATATATATATATATATATCTGGATGTCCTATTCGATCATATTGAGAAATCATGGACCTGACGTAATTTTTGACAAGCACACCAAACAAAGTGCAAAACTCACCAGGAAATAAAAAAGAAGAAAAGTGTGCAAGAATTCTATAACTGTCCGATCTTGACAGGAAGGTGATGAGGTGGATAATGCACAACACTACAAACTCTCGTATGTTTTAAACCTCTTCATCAGAGAACCAAACTTTTTTTTAATCTGGTTTTGCACTATTTTTCATCCTATCTCCAGAAGATTGAGACTAGTCACTGAAAAGAGATTTAATTTGAAAAATCTTGTAGTTCCCATGGTCATCCTTCATCATTATAATCTCAACATCTTGAAGAATCTCAGCAGGAAGAAACCACTGAATAACCATAGAGTATTTCTTCACCAATGGATCACATGGATTCTATCTTTCCCTTTGTTTTTCATTTCTTTTTTTTTTTTTAATTAATTTCTAAATAGGTTCTATCTTGTAGTTCTTCTTTACTGTCCTTCATGCTTGTAATGCAAGTCTCATATTAATAATTAATGGGCTCCTTCGTTTACTGGAAAAGAGAAGTACCATCTCTTTCCACCTACAACACCACTGTTGCTCGGACCTAATGGTGATCCCAAATCCTCAAAGCCTTGGCTAGAAAAAGTAATTCAACATCATGCTCCCTCAGTTCATCAATCATTATGATCACTCTTTAGAGGGAGATGTTCGAAGGAGCTAATTGGCAATTGACAATTTCAGAACTTTAGGAGGAACAGTGGAACACTAAATAGAGCTGTGGAATGGGGTCCAATTGAAAGCTTTGAATCTGGAGTTGTCCGAACAGTGAGATGAATGTTGCGATGTTTTGAAGCGGTTTCGGTTTGAGAATCAACTCTACCATGAGTACCGGATTTGATCTGCTTGGCAGGAAATCTAGGGTGTAGGGTAGGAGAAGAACAGCTACATATTTCGGGCTCCTTTTGGGGGCAAGTTATTAAAGAAATTACATTTGATCACAGTACCTAAGAAGATCCAGAAACACCCGGTGGAGTGGAAGAGCTCTAACCTTTCCAAAGCGCGGGGGGGGGGGGGGGGGGGTTTAAATTTATAAAGGCCACACTT
>JAOXJP010192868.1:0-12220 GCA_025762735.1 Platanus orientalis | reverse complement strand
ATATATATATATTCTCTTTGGATCCATAGTTCAAGTGTCAACTGTTCAAAAAAAAAATCCCTATAATATGCATTTAGGGGCAATTATGGGCCTAAAATCAACCCAAACATTAATAAAAGAGTTTTAATTCGGACAACTTGAACTCAGGCCAAAACCTATAATTTTTAAATGGACTAAGTTCGGGCCCAACTTTTAAGCCTAAAGTTTTATTTAGGCTCAGGTTAAATATTTGGGACTGATTTTAGGCAAACCTCAGCCTAGCTTTCCCCAGTTCGACTGACAACCCCATGTTCTTCTTTGGTAGTCCTATTGTTTGAGTTCTGTTTTTCTTTTCAATAGCTAGATGATATTCTTTTACTACATGTTTCTTTCTTTTGGCCTTTCTCTAACGGCTGATCTCAAAGACGCTCCCCAGTCTTGAAATAGTCTTTTGGGATTCTATAGTCCGTACTATTTACAGAGCTAGGTTAGCTAGGGTTTCTAAATTTATCCGAATATTCTGTTGTTTCCTTGTAACCTTTTTCTAATGTAGAAGATACGTTTAAGCAACAACTACAGAGCATACTGGTCATGACAAGAAACAGGGCATACTGGTCTGGGATAACCGAAACAATACTCTCATAAAGTGAAAGTATACAAGTGACAGTAGCAACTCAGATAAAGACACAAGAAAGATGAGAATTTAGCTAAGCATGGCTTTGATACCAAATATACAACAACAGAAAAACAAAAACAGAAAAATAGAACTCAAACAACAGAACTACCAAAGAAGAACAAAGGCGATCTGGATAAGTCTTAGTTTGCCTTGAACACCCAAGAACAACGACCTTTTACAGACAGGCAGTGGACCGGATTTGAAAACTAACTTAAAACTTATTAAAGCCTCATAAGATTGGCTTCATATGAAGACATGTGAAGACATGTGGGTTGGTCTGCCATGTAGTAGTTGTCTTCATTGGGGTCATCCTAGAATTAGACAAAAGGAGATGAATCTATTGAACTATTTCCAATGTATCATGTGCGGTCAAAAAATGTCTCAAGGCAAGAAAACATTCGTTGAGATAGTGGGTGTTGTGGGTCCGCTGGAATAAGTAGTAGAATTTGTGTATAGTCTGTATTATTGAGTGAACACATGTTTGCCTTGAAAATCACCCTTTCTGCCAGGTGGGATTCGTAATGCTCTGCCAAATTATAGGGGTACCAGTGTATAATTTCTACATTTGTGTCATGTGTGTAATATACATCTCTTCTTCATTATTTAGAATGATATCAATTGGATTTCTGAATGTAATGACTGCATACTTAGCATGATGTACTTGAAACATCTGTTGTCATGTGGGGATGGGATTAAACTATTAGAGTCATCTCATGAGGCCAATTTGGTCAAGGATAAGGGCCAGATTGATGAGGCATTAATTGAGGTAAGCATATAGTCATAGGATATCAAAAATGAATGTGATCGTATATGCTTCAAAAAGATACCATAAGTAGGAGAGGATTTCCTTTGGTATATGGTAATAGTTACGGACTGAGTGGGGAATGAGGTATGGGTACTCAGGGTGAGGGAGGTGTTTGAAGATTCAACCATGTTCAAAGATCGAGATTTCAAGAAAGCGATGAAAGTTTTTTGAACTTCACTTAGCTTGAAGAAACTCAAGAACTTGGGTTCGTACTTCAAATGGGAGGTCATAGATTAGTTCCAAAGGATAGACCAGAGGGATGGGCATCCGGGAGTGTGATGGTTTTCGAGACAAATAATTTGCAAGGATATTAATGCTTCCTTTGATATTTTTGGTATGGAAATCCCACTGAGAAAACCAATTGGCCTATCTGAGAAGCTGTGGATTTGATAACAATTTTTTCTTGAACTGCAACATTTGAGAAAAAAAGCTCATGTCCATTTCAATGGTGAAGTGATGGCCAATTAAATGGAACTGGAATTTTCAATAGCTTTTTTTATGATAAGAATTTCTTTGAAAGTGGAATGGTAATTTTGTTCAGCTAGTGAAAAAATTCCACTTTTGTAGCCGCAGGGATATCTTTTTCCTTCGAGTTCTTCATAAAGAATTCCTCCCCATTGGTTGTGACTTGCATCAGTTCGAAGAATTATGTGTCTTGTGACTGAAATTTGAAGTAGTGGGAGCTTAGTGGAGCACATCTTTAATTTATGTATAGCAGTGGTATGTTTTTTGATCCCAGCGTAGAGCATCTTTCTTCAGGAGTTGTGAAAGATAGCTTCGGTAAGAGAATGTGAGGAACAAAATCAGACATATAATTTACCAAGCCAAGGAACTGTTTTATTTGCTTTATTGATGTCAGCCGATCTGGGAATTCTTTCAATGAGGTGAAGATTTGCGGTTGCAAAGAGTATTGTCCATTTGAGATATGCATGGCAAGAAAATCAACTTCTATCGTGGCAATGATCATTTTCTTTTTAGTGAACATGACTCTATACTGTTGGAGGATTTCGTTGAATTTTTGGAGCAAAGTTTGATGGGATATTGTATTTGGAGAAACCAATCGAATATCATCTATCTAAACCAGAGCATTATTCAGAATTGGCTTGAATATAGTGATCATATCCTTTTAAAAATGGGAGAGAGCATTTTTTAAACCAAAGGGCATTATTATCTATTGGTTATGATGGTTTAGAAGGCAAAAGGCTGTTTTGGGCCTATCTTCAAGATGGATACCGAGCTACTAAAAACCTGTTTTGAGATCACACTTAAAGAAAATTTGTGCATTAGTGAGATGTTGGAACAAAGAAGATCTTTGAGGGATAGGGAATTTGTCATCAGTAAGAAAATGGTTTAGAGGCTGGTAGTTAATGACTAATCTAAGCTTGCCTTTGACTTGTTCAGACCTTTTATTGACATAGAAAGTTCCGCAAGCCCATTGGGACGAAGTGAGTTTAATTAGTCTCTCTTGCTCTAATTGGAGCAATTCTTGGACAGCCATGGAGTAGTGAGAGGGGTTCATTCATTTGTGACTAACTCAGGTTGGGCTGATATCTTCATTGAACTTGAAAAGGAGAGTAACAAAGAACTTTAGGTTTCACCAAAGGGGATTAGGATTCTTGGAGAGAAATTTAGTGTGGGATTCTACACAACTTTGGGTTTTTTAAGTTGTTGTGATTTGTGAGAAGGGGTTAGGATGATGTAGATAGAGTTTTGGAAGAGGGGACCAAGGGAGAAAATGTTCTTTGTATGTAAGTCCTATGGAGGTCCAACGAAGATTTGGGATGGTATTGACTATATCAAATCTGATTATCAAATTTTTTCCTGCAAGGTTGGAACCAAAGACTTGATGTTAGATGGTAAGGGAGGGAATGAGCTGGATGAGGATTGATTTGCTGATTTTGTTAATTTCAAAGTGAGCTTCATTAACGGCTTTGAAATTTTGAGCTGATTTTGTTAATTTCAAAGTGAGCTCCATTAACGGCTTTGAAATTTTGAGAAAAGGGCTTCCAATGGTGTAACACCAAATTTTGAGCCTTTGTATGAAGCAAAATTCGTTGGACGATGCTAGTTTATTATTTTATGTGTGGGGACTAAAACTCCAAGTCTGATGGACTTGTTAATTACATCTGTTTAGCATAGCCAACCTCTTATTGACTCCAAGTTTCTCAACTTGTATTATGAAATGGAGTTGCAGGAATATAGAGAAGGAGAGAGGAGAAGAGAAGATAATATTTTATATATGTATATGATTACATTTTCTCATACATAGTAGGTTTACCTATCCATGATTTGAATCATCCTTAAGCTTCCTATGATATCTTCCTCAGGGAGGTAGTAGAGGTATAATGGACGTGTTCTCTCCTCTTTCTGGAAGAGATGTAACTTGTAGACCTTCAATGGGTAGGTGTGACTTGCCTTGTGATGAGCCTTTAAATTTTCTTTTCTCTTTCTCTATCTGCTTATCTCTTCTATATTTTTGTATCTTCTCTCTGTACACTAGTATTTATAGGTACCAGCCACGAGTTTAGAGAAGAGTCCTTGCTTAAGAAGAACTTTATCTCTTCCATATTGTTTCTGTTGGGGTCGGATTCCTTAAATCTTATCCCAAGGATTTAAGTGATTCTTCTATGCGAAAATCCTCCTTCTTCCATCTTCTGGGCACTTAGGGGACTCATAAAAGTAGTGGCTCTCCAAAATAACCACCTCGGGAAGAAATAAACCTAAATTTTAGTTTCTGGTTTCTGTAATGTGCGAACGTGAACAGTTCATTCAAGCACACTTTTAGGGCAAAAGTGAATACTTAAAACCCTCTGATTATGGGTGAATGAGGATGTAAATTTTCATTTGTCGACAAGAGTGTGGCGAGTGTCATATCATATTGACATTCGCGCACACTTTTGGGTTTCTACAAATGGGATGGAGGAAGAAGTTTTGGGTTAATGATAAATGTTGTGGCCCCTATATTAAAGAAAGCGATAACCTAGAATGGTCTCGCAAATGAGGATAGGAGGATTTGGATTTGGAAAGCGAGAACAAGTTGAGTGTGATATGATGGGGAATTGGTGACAAAAATACCGTTAATTTCATAAATTAGAAATTGCTCATCAAAGCTAGATGAATATGGATCACTGTCGGATACTGAAACCTAGACTGCAAAAAGAACATCTAGGGTCTATTCATCTTTAAGGGAGAAAACAGACTAGGCATCGGAAAAATATGAATCAACATATTGGAGCAGATGTTAGAAGAATTTCTCCTTTTTTTTTTCTTGTTAGGGCAATTTTTTTACAAAGTGACCAAACTAGTTACAGATGTAACACTTGGATGTGGTTTTTCCTCTGATTTTTTTTTTGAAAGGAATTTTCATTTCTTCTTATAGAATTTCTTTCGAAACTTGGGAGGGAGTTTGCTAGGGAATCCTTTCCAAAAGTGTTTCTTCTTAGATGAGGGACAAAGATAATCTTTTATGTCTTTACATTTGATAGAAAGATATATTCTATCACAGGCAGTGCCAATCTTCTTGCCCTTTTTTTCAAATGTTCGAAGAAATTTCTTCTTGTTGCAAAGCTTCTCTAATGGTAATAAAGCATTTTGATATATTTCTCTAAGGGATGCAGTTTAAAGTGTAAGTCTTTTTATTTCCGTGAGCTTAAAGGCTTCATTTCCTAATGGATCTGGAAAGGAATTGAGGAAGGCCTACTTCAAATTTGGATCATCCATGCCTTTGAGAAGATAAAATCTTTTTGACAAGTTGTTGTAATGTCATTCAAGGTTTTTTCTTTTGAAGGAGCAACATTACATGCTTAAAAATTCTTCTCTTGCTATGGAGGTTTGATGAGTTACTTTTCCAAGGAATTCATTATGAATGAGTGTTATAAATGCATCGATTGACGTAAATTGGAGTGCCTAAAACTAACGATCTAAGATTTATCCATCATTCTCTGAGTCTTCCATTGAGCTGGGAGGCAAATTTTACAAGAGGATCTCTTAACTGTGCATTTAGGGCTTACATTTCTGCATCAATCCATGCATACATTTGGAGAAGTTTATCTCTCCATTGGGAAGGGGGAGTTTCATCAAGAGAGAAGAGGGTTTTGAGATTTGTAGTATTTGCAAAAATTCTCCTTTGTTGTGCGGGTATATGGGTAAATGGAGGTTCTGGGGGGTTTGTGTGTGGGTCTTCCACTTGAGGTTCTTCCTACATTTCTTCATGCATGAGAGGTTCTAAAGGGATATCTGAATCAGATGAGTCAGAATCAATAATAGCATTCAGTTCAGGTTTGTGAGGGGTAATGGATATGTTTTTTAGGAAGAAAGAAATTGGGTTTATTGGGGCTAATGATTCAATAGGGAACATAGATGGATGAGATCAGGATGAAGCGCTAACTGTAGGGTCTAGTAGTTCAAGAGGGGTTTGAGGTGTGGAAGTTGATGGTTTAGTGGTGGAATTTGGCTATGGGTATGTGTTTATTTAAGGGAAGCGGTTAAAAAGATGTTTGGGTATGGTAGATAAGGTTGGGTAACAGTTGTAAAGCAAAGGGTAGGTTAGACAAAAAAGATTCTGTCATAGGAGGGCTGTAAATTAGTTGTTGTGCTTCCTGATACTGGGAGGATGCTTCTATTCATCTTAAATAATTTTCGAGCTCTCTCTTCTCTACTTCTTTTACTGCAATATGTTGGGATGCAACTGAGAATTCTTTGACGGTGGTGGCAATGTGATACGGTTCTTTCTCTAAAGCCTTTATCTTCACTTGGATTTCTATAACTATTTCTTCAATTGATGACAATTTTCATGTAACTGATTGAGTAATAATTTCTTGGTTTTGCAGTATCTTCTGCAAGGTTGGATTTTCGAAAACTGCATTTTTTTTTGCTTACCAATTTAAGGTTGCTTCTACGAAAGATACACTTTTTCTTGATCCATCAGGATTTGTGGTGGATGGATTTTTTATCATTCATTGGTGCTTTACTTTTTGTTGGGGGTATTCAAAGTCTTTAATGAATGGGAACTGCTCTTTGTAATATGTGGATTCTGTGGAGAACATGAAACATTCAATAGGTTGAGAGAAATTACAAAATTGGTGGATTTTGGATGGTTGACCGGTTTTGGATTTTTCAAGGAGAGCAAGAGCTTTTTGGTAATATGGTTGAAGAGTAGGTGGTAGAGGTGGAGGTTTGCTTCTAGGGTTGTTGGTTCCCCAATCATTTGGAGGAAGGGAATTAAGGATTGCTTTCTTTTCTTTGGGATAAAGGACATAGTAGTCAAACTTTCCTGATGGTTTTCTTAGAAGGGCTACTTCTGGATTTCCTTTTTCACAATCTCTCTTAGAGATATTGCTGTTGGGATTTCTTACCTTTTTTTTTTTCTTAGGATAGAACCTTCTTTCTTGTTCTAATTCTAATTCTATTTCAAAGGAATCAGTTTCATAGTCTTCATAGGTGCAATCAACTACTTAATGCTTCATTTTAAGAAGTTGGTGAAGCATGACTTGTTCGACATATTTTTTTGGCACAAATGAGGAGAGAGGATAAGTAGGTTGGATCATTAGCTAATCTGATGTTGTAAAAATTGAAGAGGATGTTGCTTCTTCCTTTTCTGGTATGAATCTAGTTTCTACAGTGTCATCCTTGTTTTGGACAAAGAAGGGAATTGTAGAATGTACAATCTCAGTTTTTCCATGCATATTCTCATAATTTGTAATCCACTTTTCTGGTAGCAAGAGCTAAAGTTGATCATTTGTAAGTTGTCTTGGAACATAAGTGCATTGAGGTGCTTTGTTCATATCAACTTTTATGAACAAGGCATCTTTAGTCTAAGAGAATTTAGGAACAAGAATATCAAAATAATGGTTTTGGATTCTGTAAGCCATTTAATGGTAGATTGTAGCTGCAAAAGAGGTGGCTATTTAGGGGGTTCTAGTGATCTAGACTTGGATCATCAAGGCATTGAAAATGTGAGGATCTGTGAGAGGAATGTTGAAATTTGGAAAGAGTGTGACGAACACACTTCCTGCATTTAAGGTAGTTTGGACTTTTTTGATTACTTCATGTTGGTAATTTGTGAACCTTGAATCTAGCAGGGCAAGTCGAGCTACAACAAGAAGACCTTTTCTTCCATATAATTTTAAGGCTATTTTGACTGGTCCGAAATGGAGATGAGTGTAGCTTTCAGATAGCCATGGTTGTACGTAGTCTCAGAGAAGTTCAATGGGAAATAAGTATTCCGCTTGATTTGCTAGAACCAGATTTTGATTGAACTTAGAAGCTTGAATATACTCATTGACTAGGGAAGGAGAAGATTTGCCTATAAGTTTTTTGAAGATTTTTTTTTTAATCTTTTGAGGGTTTGGTATAAACGGAATATGAATTTACAATTGGGAACTCTATGGGAGGGACTCTAGATTTTTCTGCGAGGTATTCTATTTCATACAAGTATTCTAACCTAGAAGAAGTAATAGATCCGAAGGATGAAGAAGATGAAAATGAGGGTCAAGGGATTTCCATGAGATGATGGTTCTTGTATCTTTTTCTTTACTGGTACTGTCAATTTTCTAACGTCACTTTTTTTTTTTCTTTTCAATATCTGAATAATATTCCTTTGTTGCATACCTCTTTCTTTTGGCCTTTCTCTAATAGCCGATCTCAGAGAAAATTGGTAAACATCATTCATAAGGATGTTAATCGGGCTTGGCAAAGCCGGGCCGAGGTTTGCCCAAACTCAGTCCCAAATATTTAACCTTAGCCCGAACTCAGGTTTGCATCCCTACTGATTACATCATTGAATTCCTATTGATTTTTAATCCAAATTCTACTTACCATAAAACAATGTTTTGTTTGGGTGAGGATCTACTATAGCTTTTTGTAGCATGAGGTTGTAGTTTTTCAACATGCGTAATTTTTTTCATGGTACAAAAAGACCATAATAAAATTTGCCACACCCAATCATTTGTCATTTTGTAAATCGAAACAAATGTTCTGTGATAAAAAAGGGTCTCTCTCTCTTTCTCTCTCTCTCTCTCTCTCTCTCTTTATTTTTTGGGTAAAAGTGTAGAGACTCTTTATTTAATTTTAAGGTCGATTACATAGACTAATGTCTTTGGTCAGGGCTTCGTATAACCAATGTGGTGGTATACCCGTCCAGGATTGATCTACCCTTGACTTCCATCCCTAGTCAATCTATCAGCTATCTTATTTTTAAGTCTATTAACATGCTTGATAACTACATTTTAAAAAGTAGGTAATAAGCTTTTGCAATCTGCAATACATATCCTTATTTCAAGTAGGGTCTCCTCCAAGGCTTCATGTAAAACTTGAATTATGAATCTCCTTCAATGATGAGCTTTGTTATCATAAGGGCTGATGTTATTCTTAGTCTCATTAGAGCTACTTCACTTTTTGCTTGTAGTGGTGAACTTGCTTCCTTTCTTCCGCTTTTAACTGTTATCATTTCATTATTGGTATTTCATAGTATGATGCCCATTCCTGCTATTTGGTTCACGATTGAAAAAGCACCATCGAATTTTAGCTTTATCAAATCGTCTTGTGGTGGGTCCCATCCTTATATTTTTCTACTCATGTCCTTTCTGTTCTTCGGAGTATTCATTACCTCTATTTCCTTTATTAATCTGCAAGAGTTTGTTAGGATTAGATCCATATTGTATTGTTTGTTTTCAAAGACCATAGCATTCATGCCTTTTTTTTTTTTTTTGCTCATATGAACCAACAAATGATTGCTATTTTTTCACAAATCCTTAACATTTCCTTGTTTGTTACATTTGGTAGTTTCAACCAATACATCATCCAGTCTTGAAAATTTCTCATTTCATATGGGTTTGTTCTTAGTGTATTGTGATGCATGCCAAACTTTACCAATATAGGGATATGTAACCCGTCCGTGAAGTATTGTTTTGTCTTCTTCCTTACATGATAGGCATTTTCTTTTATTTACCAAAAAAAATAAAAATTAATGGGCATTTTTTATCCATGTTGATTTTTCTTTTTCTTAAGTTATTTTGCATTAGAAGGGATTTCATTACATGCTTTCCAAATGAATTGTTTTATTTTAGGAATGATATTAAGGTTTCACATTTTATTCCATGGGAAGTTTTGATTTATTGGGTTTCTTTCCCTATTTATTTACTATTATATTTTTCTTTTATATAATTGCGAGTCTTCTAAATAAACCTAGAGAGTTTACACAATATGAATTCTTGTTAATTTTTGTTTTTTTTCCTGAATTCAGAGTTTAAACATTTAGTTTCTAATTAAAAAAAATTATATTTGGGTTTTATTGTTTTATCTGCAATACTGTAAAGGATTACTCGATTCTTTGACAGTTTCATGCCATAATTTTCATTGGCTACTTGGAACTAATAAATGACAGCCACCTAAACCTGTTTATCTTACTACTTGTTTCATGAATTTCATGATATATATTTTCAATATATTATCATAGAAATAATCTTTCGAATTTAATTTCCATCTAGATTTCTTGACAATGAAAATAAAGAATAGCAACATGTATTCCTTCCATATCTGATGTCTCCCAAATAATGCATGGTATTTCACTATCAAATTGGAGATTATTCAAACCTCTGTCATAAGGGTGGTAATTCGTGTTTGTGGGTCAGGTTTGTGTCATGTCAAGATAAGGGTATATGACTATATGGCTTAACCCGAACCCAACCGATTTATTAATCGTGTCAAAGAGACTTGCTTTGACCCGAAACACATTTTCAATCAACCCTAGCTTACTTATCCGTGTTGGATTCACAGGTTATGTGGTAATTTGAGTTGATGGGTCAGATTCGTGTCATGTTTAGTTAAGGGCATACAATTATATGGGTCAACTCATTTATTAATCGTATCAAAATAGTTGACCCACTTTGACCCAAAACACGATTATAGTAAACCCTAACCCACTAAATTCATGTCGGGTTTGTGGGTCATGTCAAACATTGTCACCCTTAGTTAAAAGCATCAAAACAGACGCTCATTCAAAAAATATTCTCAACTTTGCAGTAATGATCAATGCACTGCCAATATTCTCAACTTTGCATGCCTTAATGTGCATCAAACAGCACCCACTTGCCATCAGGATTTTTAACTACAGAGGACCCATTGCCCCAGAAAAGACACCAAATTCAAAAAACACTATACTCTATGTGGGCATCACACAGCCGCAAGGGCTATGGGCACAAGGACCACGTGACAGCAATTCCTACAGGGTCAGGCTTGCCCTTAGGTGAAAACCGTGGATTTGAACATATTGCCCATGGTATTGATAAGGTTGGAAGTTAGAACTGGCAATCCTTTAACTCGTTCCGCCAACCCACCCTTTTGTATTTTTCCTTGGATAATCATAAATACAAGTTTGGATATTATCCAATATATATATATATATATATATATATATATATATATATATATATATAAAAAAAAGTTTGGATTAGGGTTGGGCATTTTCAAACCCAACTTTGATCAACCTACCACAAACGTGTCACAACTTGGCTTACTCTTCTTTTTTTTGTAATAACTTAGGATAGATTAAGGCAAAAAGACACCAAAATTACAAATAACAAACGACGCCACAGAGTCCACTATCCACATAGGAGGCTTAGAGGACTTAATGGACTTGAAAGCATAAATGAGGCTCAAGGTTACCAAGAAGAAAAAGGTCCACTTTGAAACCCCTAAGACCCTCAAAATCTTGATCACATCAAACATGATCACATCAAGGTTACCAAGGTGCCTAGTTTTGCCCAAGTTATATTTAAGGTTTAAATGCATGTCGGGTAGGGCTAGGCCAAGTCAGACTGAACTCGGTCAATTAACTATTTTCTGTAAATAGTAATTGAATTCTCGGTAACACTGATATGTATTGACTCATAGATATCTGACAAAGGTAAATGATAGTAGTAGCAAATATGAAATTGTGACATGCAAGTACCAACAGTAACTGATATGTAACAGATGCAATCCAATAGAATATGTATAGAATCAATATCTACAAATTAAATAAGTCAGAGACAATTTATCGGTTGATGATTAAGCACATATAGAATGTTGTCCTTAAAGTGACATTTGTTGGCCTGTCGTAGGTACAGTAGGCTTGATCGACGATCACCTCTAGGAACACCAACCTCTCTGATACACTTCGCACAGGTTAACAGAGACTCACATGAACAGCTCAGACTAACATCCAGTGTCAATGGAATAACATATATGAAAAACAAATTGAATCAATAAGAAACCAATAAAAAATGGAGAAGGGGAAGAAGACTGGTTCGCACGGAATATTTTATGTGTTTATCTTCCTTCTCCTTGTCTTCTATTATAGAAGACGATGAGCGATTACACCCAAACTTTCCATAAAGAGCTAGGCTCTTTTAACAAACATTAAACACTTAATTAATCCTCATCAATCCCTTTGATTATAGAATATATAAATAACGTACCAATAATACATTACCATATAATGTAAAGACTAAATAAGCAACCAATCAATTAAAATAAATATAATGTAAAGACTAAATAAGCAACCAATCAATTAAAATAAATATTTAACATTTTAATTAATTAATTAAAATAATTAATTCATGTAACCTACACCTACACCCACACCCCGATCCGACCTAACCCGGTTCAGTGCACATGCGTGTGATGCAAACAAACAACTCGAAGGTACTTTGTTTTGGAGGGAAACACTAAAACTTTAAATAAAACATTTCATTCAAAGTTCCCTCCAAATCTTTTAACAC
>JAOXJP010192857.1:0-12220 GCA_025762735.1 Platanus orientalis | reverse complement strand
ATATATATATATATATATATATTGCGTGTGTGTGTGTGTAAATAAACAAAACCAAACAAACAAACATAGACAAAACTTCAATTAAGTGAAAAAACAAGAAATTACAAGATTTTTATTGACCCTCTATCTCACTATCGATAACTTAGAAGGTGATAAAATTCCCAAACCCTTTTACACCCTTCTCACAAAAGTCTCTAAAAAACTTGTAATGAACCCTATCTTAATTCTCGCATCCAATACTTTCCGTAGATCAATTATGGAAAGGAAACAAATGTTTTGTGATGGAAAAGGTGTTTGTGAGTCTCTTTGTAAACTATAAGCGGACACGTAGTGTTTCAGGGATAAAACTTACAATGTCCAAAAAAAGTGCTCAGTTGAAAAAATAGGTGTTCAAAAAGAGGCACCAAATTCAAATACACATCATGGGTCAATCTGTGGCACCCTACGGAGGTCTTTTCATCACACACAATCATTCTCTGAATGAGAATTTTACATAGACGTCTCCTCCAAAACATCTCTTATACTCCTTCACATATAAGCAAGACAACTTATAGCTAGATGCTACTTTTATTTATAATCTTAAACCTCATCTGCTAAATCACTCTACAATACAACAGTTGAGAAACAAGACATATATCTCAATAATCTCCACATTGGACTGTTTCGCAATCACCATGAAGATTTATTGTTGTGCTTCATATGCATCTTCTTCCTTAGCATTCTTGATTGAACAGTTAAGCAAACTCTAATGCCACTAACAAAGTACAATAAACCTAGAAGCCAATGGAATTGATCTTGTCTTGGACCACTTGTTTGTTGATAAACTGTAAAACACAAACAAACATAGGCCTTCATGTGAGAACTACACACATTTTATTGAATTAATTCAATTCTAATTCCACACAATGCGGTAATGCATAATATTAGTCAATAACACATATGTAGATGCCAACAAGTGACTTGGTTAGTACTGGTTAGTCAGTTTGGTATAAGGACTTGGTTTCATCTTCTTCCCAATAAGCTTCTCATTATTGCCAACCAATCGAAATACTCATCTTTGCCCTACCTACGAAAGCGGCCATCCCAACACCAATTATAAAAACAATCGTTAACGAATATTACCATATCAATTCCCAATACATCCGATTTTTAACTTGTAGATATTTATAAATAAAAAAAAAACTCCACCTATAATTGTATTTTTAACCAGGTTATAAAGATTGATGTACTTCCCCTTTGTTAAAACCACAAAACTACACTTGATTCAAAGGACTCCACATGCAATTATACATCTATAGCCTTGGAATCTAACTAGCCAAGTGATATTATATTCTTTCACATCTTCACAACATACATCTTGATTTTCATTGTTCAACACCAATTACTTCACAATATAGAACCATCACCTAAGGAAACAACACCTCTTACTTTTGCTTCTCTTTAAATATTAATGTATCAAAATATTCTTTTATGGAATAAACATGATAGAGCATCTTCAATCTAATATTCATTTATTGAAAGAAGTATCAATACATGTGGAAATTATGAGTACATCTGCAACATAGTCCTCCTTATTTTGTTCCATTGTCATTGCAAATAAGCATTCGAAGAGCTTCTACCACTCTTTTTCTTAGCTTGCTACAGACTATCTCTTTTGAAGTGGCCATAATATTTTAAATATTAACAATTCAATTCTCTTTCTTTTACATGTGTCTTGATCACCTACCTTTACTTGATTCTTTCCCTAATGGCCTTCCCCTTTATTTTCATTAGCAGTCAACCTTTAGTCGTGAGCTTTGCTTATCGAGATTGGGTTTCCTCTTCATCTCATTAAATATGAATACTATCAAGACGTATTTTGAATCATGATGTCATTTTCATACAAGAGCAAAATCATCAAGTGCTCAAACGATTCTAGACTGAGGGAAGAAGCAAGAAGAAATTTCTCCCTTGCTTCTTCCTCCATCTTGACAGTAACTGCATGTAACTATTCCAAGATCAGATTAAATGTATTCATTTGTTCTAGGAAACTTCTCCCTCAAGCCATCTTCAAGGCATACAACTGATTTCATAATCAGTTATGCGAACTTTTATATAAAGCCAACTTCTTAATGTAAAAAAGAAAGTCAACTTCTAATTAGCTACAACTTTTATTTTGAATTTCAATCTTCATTTGTTGGATCACTCCCTAATCCAAGGCTTGGGAAACAAGAAACAATTAACTATTGATTCCTTTCCATGTTCATCATTGTTCATGAGCCCTCAAATTTGCAAACAAACCAAGTTGAGAGAAAGGAAGAGAAGGAAGCTCCTTTAAGTAAAGCATAAACGTATTTCATTCCTTTTCTCCCAAGAAATCTTTTCTGTTGTATGGGTTCCCTGAAATCAATTTCGTTGTAAGGGTGTCTAATTGTGTGCATGTACGTGACATTGGGACAAAGGCAAATGTCCGGGGAGGTAATACCTGGTGTGGTGATTACATTAAGACCATTATGCCAATGTGAAGAAAACGTCAAGTGGCACGTTGCATATTGTTGAAATATGTGCGCGAGTCTGGAAGGATGCATTGAACCAAAACCTTGAAGCTTAGTGATTGAGTTATTAGCCAAAAGCAACCATTAGCTCTTTCTTCTGGTTTAATAAAAATTAATCATTTCTCTTTGCAAAAAAGTCTCGGAATCTGGTTAGGCTTCCTCTGCTCTTACTTTCCTGCCCCCTCTATTCATTGGCCAAGAAAGATAATTTGATGGATCGATTCGACCGATGGAAAGAGAAAGAAAAAGATTTTCTAAGTAGAGAGAGGAATGTGGAGGATAATCTTATCTAGTTTTTATTTCATTTTCATGAAACATATACATATATGTGCCACTTTTGGTTCCATTGAATCCAACCATCTTACGTCTTTCTCAAACGGTCATCCATCAATCAACATTTAAGAAAACAAAACTTTCCTAATCTCGTCGATATTTCTCACGACTCCTGACAAAATCATTGTCGTCTAAAGACAAAATCTATCAGAGCCCACTCAAGCATCTAAACTACCTTACAAAAGATACGGTCTTCCTTTCGGTGCCGGGAACTTCAACAGCTAATTCACATCCACACCGGCATGGATTCCCAACTGCATGTGTTGAAGCCCTACTGGCTTCAGTTTCAAGATATTCTTCTTGAAAAGCTTTTAAGAATCTACTAGAATACAACAAATCCATCTGCCATTCCCTTTGAGACAGGGCACACAAGACTTCAAAGCTCAGATGTTTCATGGGTTCCACCCCATCTTACCTACCAAGGAGGGAACAAAACGAAATAACTATGTCATTTCCTCCATATATGCTGCCAGTTGCCCAGCTTAGATCTTCCCCTACCCTTTACACAAGCTTTAACCTTATTTTTTATTTGACAACACAAGCTCTTTGTATGCAACCAATACTAAAATATTTTTTTAATTATGTTGGTGAAATTCCATGTATATATCAGTATTCTTGCTCAATCATCCTACATGATTTGAGAAAAATGCTGAAAACTTTTGGGGATGACCTCCTTTCTCAGTCATGTCACGTCAGGAATATATGTTGGCCGGCTTAGACCATCCATGTGCCTATGTCAGCCTAAAATCATGTCCTCATAGGATCGTCTCCGGTATATGCCGGACGAAAACACTCCAACATCTTTGATGTCGGCTGGGATTAGGTACGTACGAACAAGTACGGACAGAAAGGTGTGAACAGCGTCAGGGGCAGACACATCAGCACCGGAAAAGTGGTTAACACATTTTGGGGGGGCTTTTTTACTTTTTGGCACTGATGTGTCTGCCCATGATCCATCCAGACCTTGTTTGTTCATGCCTTGTTCATACCAAATCCAAAGGGCTTTCGATGTATTTGAAACGTGTATTATGGAATGATAAAAGACTAATAAAATGTACTTGCACTTTTCAATCAGTCAGGTGTCAAACACATAAGAGATGCTAGAGTGTTTTCTTTCAATATTTGCTGGAGATCTTATACCTATTATGTCTTACATTCCTTTATCAGTTGATCTATTTGAGATTTCAAGTATTCTTTTCAAAGAAAAGATGAAGGAAAGACTTCTTATTGCCATGCTGCAGCAGAAAAGTGTTGGGCTAACACAGTAAGGTCGGAACATGTAGAACCATTCTTCTTGTCTCCATTTCAAATACCATATGTTATTATCACACACAATTTACTGAAACTCCATGCTCATGCCTCCACAAAAGAATTCTTCCCCGAATTTTGGGTTAGGGTCCTCTATTGCAATAAAAGTCCAATAGGTGCTTATTCTTGATGTAACTGAAACTACCATGGTATTCTATGTGATGGGATATAGGCTTAAACCAATCACGATCTATGCAATAAAGAATATGAAACCGGGAAAAAATTAGCAATCACACAAGATATGAATTTTTATGTTGTTAGACCAAGATGCCTACATCCACATGGATATCCATTTTTCATTATAGAGAAAAGCAGATGTACAAAGTTTTAGTGTTAAAGTTCATACCCTAGAACCCAAGCCTTTAATCCTATTGTACCATTTTCTCTCACTTTTTTCAACCCGGTGAAAAATCCCTCTTATCACCTTCTCTCACAATCCGGAGATCGATCCTAAGAAAACCACTATGTTTCTCAAAAACCAATCTCAAATTATATAAAGATTTTTAGTCTTGTGAAGCCTATGGAAAGAGCACCCACATTGTGGACATTAGGGATTTCACACTCCTTTAGATTCTCTCACGGCTCCTTCCCCACTGCATTGCAAATGCATGTGTATGGTGCAAGTGCACATATGATTGGTTCGTCCAATTGGATTGGTTAACATTTGATAGGCATGTCATTCTATGGGCATCGGGATTGGCAACCCACCCGAGCCTCTAAAGGTCTTTAGATTGACACATTTCTAAGGTTATTGGGAGTCGCCACCAACTGATGTTTTATTGATGGAGTTGGACATCATTTTCCTCTATCAAGGAAATTTAGACCCATAGTCTCGTTAATCAGACTTATACTAATCTAGTTCATCAGAGACCAGGGCAAATTGTTTTGTTGTGGTTGGAAAAGGTTTTAGGCACCCCAACACACCCACTTTTTTAGGGTGTCAATACACATCCTTATATTGTGTCTTTAGATCTATCATTTCTTGTTTACACACTCAGTATTATGTGATTATTACAATTACACTCAAGACATAGTCTCAAGCTACAAACATACACGATCTTGTGTGGTTTAGGTATCTATGATTTTGTCAGGATCAAGCTACATATATCTCTAGGGGGTTATCTGTGTGCACAAAACTTTTTAGCCAATTATGATTAACTGTTATAGACACAAGAAAAATCCTGCAACTAAACTATTTACCAAAATGCTTTATGCTGCAACTGAGGTGGCTCATTCGTAGGTTGGTCAATCATGACCTCTTAAAATGTAGTGCGACTGACAAACAATTCGTGGTGTGAGGAAGCTAGTTGCAACTGATGGACTAGTCGAGATGCATGGAGATCAGTTATGACTAGGGGTACCAATGTTTGACATGACCCGTGAACTTGACACGAACCCAACACAAAATAAACAGGTTAGGGTTGACCCTAAATGTGTTTTAGGTCAAAGAAGGTTAACCCGCTTTTGACATGATTAATGAATAAGTCAGGTTCAGGTTAACCCATATAGTCGTATACCCTTAACTTGACACGACATGAATCTGACCTGCCAACACAAATTACCACATAAACCATGAACTTGACACAAATCCAACACAAAATAAGAGGGTTAGGGTTGACTATAAACGTGTTTCAAGTCAAAGCAGATTGACCCACTTTAACACTATTAATAAATGGGTTGGATTCAGGTTGAGCTATATAGTCGGATAGCCTTATCTTGACATGACACGAACCCGACCTGCCAAAACAAATTGCCACCCTTAGTCGCGACTAACTAACCAATCGCACCACACACCAAGTTACCATGACTGAGCATCCAGTCATGGACTAAACTAGGTTGCCAAGACTGACCACTTAGTCATGACCTATGAAATAGACATTTCAAAATTGACATTCAGAAGTCTAATTAAAGAAAATAAGAGATCGTGCAAAAGGTTTCCAATAAGGACCGAATGATGGGACAATATATTCCCATACCAAATAGGGGTTTCCTATATACTTTGAAGACTGCTTCAACAGTATGATTTGCAGTAAGCTACAATGAAGAGCCCATATCAAACCACATCAAAGATTTCCACAATAAGAAGGTTTCTAATCCTAATCATCAATGCGGTTATTTATACTCATGCATCACACATTTTAGGGGACTTTTGCATCTCTCTTTATTACTTCTCCAAGCATTCACACGTTTAAGACTCCCAAGCCATTCTTCTCCAAGCAAGCACATGTCCAAGGCTTTCTCTCTTCCATAGCTTAGCAAGTCCATTAAACCTTTGCAAAGTTCTGAGAAGATAGTAAAGGAAATCAAGCCTAGGGACCATGGTCTCAACAATGTGAGATTAGCTTATGTAGTTTATGTTTTAATTCAATGTAAAGGCTCTATTACAACCTATGTAAATCTATATCAATTATTGCAATAAGTCATTCTTTCCTTCATGCATGATTTGCTTGAGTTACAAGTCATGAAACAAGAAGCTAATAAGAGGTTTGTTATGTTGAACAACAATAATTAACAAGATTTTTGAAAGAAACTTGGAGTGAGAGTCCCCACTAATAAAACAAAAAACTAGCCATCATACGACTGGGTGATTTGAACACACAAATTTCAAGATTCCTTAAGAATAATGAAATTTGGTGTTACAACTACAAGAGTGGAATAGGTTGGATTCATTTTATCCCATTAGTATACTCACATGCTACTCCACGCTACATGAACATGTAAACAAATTATCAAAGATGGGTCACACTATGGTATACCATAAAAGTCTTTAAACACGACATGTTTGAGGCTAGCTGATCATGGGGACCCAAGGTTGGATTCAAGATAAAACCAACACCTAAATAGGTAAATTGAGTTCCCAATACCCTACCATGATCATGCTCATGGTTCAAGTATAAGCAGGCTTTATGATCAAGACCGGGTCAAACTGGTATAATTTAGTGGTGGTGGGTCACGTTCGATCCCCTAACATGTCCCATGGGAGAATGGCCATAACTTCCTCCATAGAAGTCCAAATCACATTCTATTTGTTGTATTCAAAAATAGAGAGAAAATGCTTTCCAATGGTATATAATTTTCTCTATTTCAAATCCAATCAATAGATGCTCAAGGACAAAAATTTGCAATATAGCCAAAACACTTTGATGAGTAAATGCTGAAACTTGACCATTTGCTCATTTCTGTAGATCCGAAAATCAGACAACCTATGAGAGAATAGCCATAACTTCCTCTAAAGAATTTAAAATCACATTATTTTTGTTGTGTTAGAAAGTAGAGAGAGTTTCCCAATGGTATATAATTTTCCATATTCTGAATCCAACAAGTAGATGCTCAGGGACGAGCATTTGTAATATGCCAAAAACAACTCGACGAGCAAATGTTCTCGTTTATGTAGATCCAGAAATTTGACAGCTTATGGGAGAATGGTCATTACTTGCTCCATAGAAGTTTAATTCACATTCCATTTATTGTGTTGGAAAATAGAGAGAATGAGCTTTCCAATGGTATAAATTTTCTCTAATACAAATCCAATGAGTAGATTCTTAAGGATAAGCATTTGAAATATTCTTGAAACACCTTGAAGAGAAAATGCTCAGACTTGAGCATCCGCTCATTTCTACATATCCAAAAATCAGATAGCATGTGGGAGAATGGCCATAACTTCCTCTAGAGAAGTCCAAATCATGCACCGTTTATTGCATGGGAATCCATAGAGGAAGAGCTTTCTAATGGTATATGATTTGCCTATCAAAATCAATGGAGAAAGTATACAATGGGTTAACATTAGAAGGAAGTCAACATATGCACGCGTTCAAATGAGTAGATGCGAGCATCTACAAAGCTCTTAAAATGCCTCAACGAGTAAATGCTTCGTTGGGGCCATTTCTCTAATGAGCATATGCTTAAGGACAAGCATTTACAATACTGTAGAAACACCTCAATGAGAAGATGCTCAGATTTGAGCATTTTTTGTTTAGTCACTTTTGCATATCTAAAAATCAAACAGCCTGTAGAAAAATGGTCATAACTTTCTTTATAAAAGTCCAAATCATACACCATTTGTTGTGTTGGAATCTAGAGAGGGGTAGATTGCTAATAGTATATTATTTGTCCCATTCCAAGTTGAAAGGGTAAGTGTACATTGGCCAAATGCTAATGACATTGCACTTTCGGGTTTCTCGATAGTGCTAGATAAGTTGGGGGAGCTAAGACTCATAAAAAGTAGAGTTAATATAATGCCATTAAACATAGTTAAGGCATGAAATAAATGATAATATATAAACCATCAAGAAATTGGTAGAGGACCTTACCTCGTGTATCTAGCTCTTGTTGGGTCTATGGTTGTTTCTTAGCGCACTTGGGAGAGTAGTAATGACAAGGTGAGAGTTAAGAATATGGAAATATGTAAAGAGAGATGCTAGAGTGGCCTCAGTGAGGGAATCAGTGAGTGTAGGGGAACATACATGAAAGATGAAGTAGGGAGAGAGGGAGAGAGAGGCCTCATGTCCAACTCTATCTTGGGAGACTTCTCCTCTCCCTTAAGACCCCCCTCTCTTGGTGGAGGTGGGTTTTGACATAGAAAATCTATGACCAAGGAGAATTTATCAAGATACCCTTCATTTGTGAATGCCCAAGTTCAATCGTGACTAACATAGACCAATTGTGACTTACAAAGGGCAAAAATCTAAAAGAGTTATATTGTGTAATTCAAGCATCAAGGGATCGCGATCAAAGTGGCTTTAAACGCCTAAGACACCCAAGAAAATACTGGAAGAACCCAATGCATGCACAACTTTTCTAATTTGTACAGATCATCAAGAAACATTATCCTACACCAAATAAGACTCGTTCTACAATTGAAATCTTCTATCTCATCAAATCCTATAAAATAGCAATTAGATTAGGATTAAAGGGGATTAATAGATCAAGTGCCACACGATGAGGGACTCTCTTTTAATCGATTGATCATGCATTAAGCTAGATATGTGACACATAGTCGATCGGCCACATCATCAAGCCTCCAAGTCAAATAAGGAGTAAAGAACAACAACTGCCAAGTCATGATTGAACTTTTAAAAGGAATCTAATCTGATTTCATTTTATAAATACACAACAATTCACATGTTGGTAAAGCTTTTTTACAACCACCATCACATCAAGTTTACTCATGTTCAAGCAAGTCATGCACTTTCTAGGCTTAAGCTACTTCCAGTCTCATGCCTTCTCATCCTGGGAGCTTCGCACGTCCATCAAACCCCTGGGGGGTCCTAGGGATATGAACACAACTCAAGAACTTTAAGTTATGGCAAAGGCAAGGTAAGCCAGTGAGTTGAATATAAATGAGAAAAGGATATATACATGCATGGATTGTATTCAGATCATGAAATATCAATAAAAGCTTCAAACATTCTTCTCTTCTCCTTTCTTTCTCTTATATGCAGTTTTGTTTATCTTTTACAACTTATGAAATGAGAGGTGATTCAGAGTTAGATTGTCCCATAAACAGTGGTAATTAACATGTTTTCTTAGGAAAGCTTGGAGTGAATGCCCTCATAACAAAACAATAAACCAGTTGTAAAACAATTGGGTAATTTGAATATTTGATTTTAAAATTAACAAAATTTGGTGTTATAGCGGGTGCTATTTATAGACTCCAAAGGGTCCACCAGCGGGGTCTATCAGAGATATGGGAAAGGCATCGGATGTGCGCCACTTGTCGTAAGGAGAGGGATTGATGGAGAAGGTGATGGTGGTGCAATACCCTCTTAACACATGGCATGCGGCATTCTCACTACAACAAAAATGGTTTTTAATTGCATGCTTTAGGCAGTGTTTTTGTATAAATGTTGTTAAATGTGTAATTTTATACAGCTTTTGTATAACAAAATGCTATTAAATGGAGTAAATAGAATAAACAGCGTTTTTGAAACGTTGTATAAACATATCAAGACAGTGTTTTATGTAAAACGCTATTTATATTGGGTTTATACAGCGTTTTAAAAACACTGGCTATACTCCACCAACAAAAACAATATAGCCAGCATTTCAAAAATGCTTCCTATACCTCACCCGCAAAAATAATATAGCCTGCGTTTTTAAAATGTTGGCTATACTCCACCCATATAGTCAAACCCAGCGTTTTAGAAACGTTGGATATACTCTAGTCACTTTTAGGGCCTTTTGTCCCCGCATTCACAACACTGAGATTAGGGTTGGATATACGCGAGGAGGAGAGATGCTATGACTAAACTCCGACGAATGAGAAACAACGGCAACTGCTTTAAAACCGGACTGGTATTTTCTTCTTCTTCTTTCCCTTCTTATTTTTTTCTTCATCGGTGTTCATCAGAATCGGAAAAAAAAAGGTTTGGTTCCCTCTCTCTCTACTCTCTCCTCTTAGTCCTTGCTCTAGCCTCCCTCTCTCTCTCCCCTCTCTCACCTCCCCTTTTCTCTCTGCTCTTGTCTCCCTCTCTCACTCTCTGCTCTCTCCTACCTCTCTCTCTTTGCTCTCACCTCCTCTCTCTCACTATTCTCGCCTCTCTCTCTCTACTCTTGCCTCCCTCTCTCTCTAACCCATTTCCCACTCTCCTTCCTTTCCTCCCTAAAACCTCTTCCATCAACCCCCTCTACCTTTGCTCTAATGACCACCCGAACAGCCACCCATTCAGTGGTTTCAATTTTGATAGTTTTAGGGGATTATTTTGTCTAACTATTTGTGATTTTTGTTGGATCTAGGAGTATAGAAGGTACTTAAGTGCTTTGCCCTTTTTTTAGTATTTTATTTTTGCATTTTATTCTAATTTGCTAAAATTTTCTTTCTTTATTATGTTTTTTGTTTGTTGTAATCACGAGCTTAGCGGCATACTCTCCAGTGCACTCTTCTATCAACAATGATTTTTTTGTATTTATTGATGAAGAGCTACAAACAGCTTCTTCAGATACATCATCCATTTCAGAAGATGACAAAGAAGAGGATTTTGAAATAGAGGGGTAGATTTTTATACGTTCTTTTACCTTGTTATTACTGTTCCTTGATCTTATCATGGATTGCAAGTTGTTGGAAAGAAAATCTGAAAATTGTTTGTGTTAAGTTCAGTTTCACTCCTTGATATTAATTCATTGATTCTCTTTCAAAAAATCTGTGGTGCTATAACAAACTCTTTTTCACATAAAAATTTTCAACAAGTTCCCATATAGGTCCCTCTAGGACTATTGTACACCAATTCAACATTTATTAATTTAATTATGAAGTTAGCCTTGGTAGGTTACTAGCTTTACTTGAAGATTCATTTAGGTGAATGGGTTACTAGCTTTGCTTCTTTCTTTTTTTAGGCATTGGACATTGCAAAAATCCCTTTGCCATGTCAAGCAAATAATGAGTCAGTATTTCATAAGAGACCACTCCTTTTAAGTATAACACATGAACTTTCTAATTTAATAGGTAGTTTTTGGGGTGTGAAACATTAATTGGCTAAACACTTGTATATTACCCAAATATGTATGTGCTTAATGGTTCTAATGTCTGATTACATCATAGAAGATAAATACTCTCTAAATAAACCATGTACAAATGGAGGTGTTCTTATGGCAATACCAGCTGTGGGACCTAGCAAAGGAAGTGGTTTGTTGGAGAGGCCAACCATTGAGAAACCCACACCTAATTGTGAAAATGAGTTCAACCTGAGGTATAGACATTAAACCTTCAGTTTGACTACCTCTTATATGTTGTGTGTGAAATTGTATGCTATTAGAATGTTGTGGGCCTCGATTTCGCACAATGGGTAAATCCCTTTGAAAAAGACACTTAATTATCTTAGGAAAGTCCCATAATGATTTGGAGTCATCACTAGTCTTTTTAATGATGTGACTAGACATTAGTTTTGAAAACAAAACAAGTTTGAATTTTAAAAATAATTTGAAATGTTTGACTCCACACTTAAACTGGTCAACTCCCAAAGATCCTAAGGTAAGTTGCTTGTTTATGAGTTAGAAAAGGTGTTAGGCTCCCCACCTCATCCGCTTTTGCGGTTACCTACTATAAACCC
>JAOXJP010192846.1:0-12220 GCA_025762735.1 Platanus orientalis | reverse complement strand
GTGTATAAGAGACAGGTGCTCTGGTTTATCCACTCTCTGCCCTTGGTAAACCTTAATCTCTTCTCCATCTTCTTCTTGTTCTTAATCTGGAATCTTCAATTGTTTCAGATATACAAGTCATCATCGATTTTTATTTTCGTAGGTATTCAGGCTCCCATCATCTGCAAGCTTCCTGTACTGTACGGGACAATAACGTCAAACCCTAAATGATCATTTTCGGTGGTAAGATCATCTGGTGTGTCGTTTCGTCACTTCCCCTTTTTTCATTGTCTCTCCAACCAAATCACATGACTGTTTGTAGGGTTTTGAAAAGTGGAGCATGACGCAACAACCTTCATCAACATCAACCATGGTATTCAATCTGGTGAGGTTTCTTCATGCTACAATCCAATAGGTATTTTGTTGCTGCAATTACCTTTTTTTTTTTTTGGGTAGGGTTGTTCAAACCACAACGCAGCTTCATTGAATTGGGTGATGGATATGGGAGGTCGGCTAGTTGTGGGTCCACACAATAAAAATGAGTTTGTTGTCATCAATGCTGATGAGATTGGACAGGTAAGAACCATCAAAATCTCTCCTTTTGTTTAATTTTTTGTCATAATTTTCATTTGTCGACTCTATATTTGGATTTTAACAATACCCATTTGCCCATTGGGTTTCTGCAATTTGGCTTCAATGGGAAACACATCACTTTTTTTATTTGTTTTATGAACCATTGTTATTGATCCTTGTTGTGGAAGTTGTACTTGTAGATTTTGGTTGGGTTTATTTTCTTATGTTTGGGTGCTTTTACCTCTCCCCTATAATTATGTTTGTTTCTACTTTAGTTTTCCCCTTTAGTTATTGTTTATTATTTTTAATTTTTTGGTTAAGGCTTTAGTTTTCCTTGATATATATAATTTTTTCCTCAAATTATTTAAATTTTCTTTTAATCTTAGTGGGTGGCATTTTACTGTAATGTGTAGTTCAAGTGTTCTAATTGATATGGGCATCTGTGCATCTATTTTTTCTTCTAGTTTACTTGGTTCTAGAGCTCGACTGTGCATGCGTTTACTTTTCCCCTCAATTTGTTTGGTATCTTCTGTAATTTTTGTGTGCGATTTGGGAAATATGTTTCATGGTGGATTGAGAAGTCTTCAGATATGATTATTAATTTTTTAATTGATTTTTTGATTTTGTTTATAGCTGAAAACTTTGTGAGAACTGAGTGGGCAGATTTGTGGAGATGGAGTAGAGATTACAAAGGAGGGAGAGCCCTTTGTAGCCTGTATTGAATGTGCTTTCCCTGTCTGTAGGTCCTGTTATGAGTATGAGAGAAGAGAAGGTAATCAGGCTTTCCCTCAATGCAAAACAAGATACAAATGCATAAAATGTGAGACTCTCTTTACTTTCTTCTTCCATCATTTGTCTTCTTGGACACCCCATGTAACCCTGTAACTTGTTGTTACCCAAAGTGTGGATGAACTTTGATGCTAATGATATGGGTTTTGAATGATGATATTAGATGTATACATGTTTTGAGTGATTTCGGTGAGAACATGTGATTGATCATATTATAGGTATGAATGTGTCTAAAACTCTTGATTGTCTAGGTGTTGTAGCTTATATTAGTGTGAAACTGTGAATATGCAAATTATATAAGGTTTATTTCTGTAGAATTTTTATAGGTGCTTGTGCATGGTTTAGAAAAGTTTGCTTATGAAGTTGTTGAATGTTATTTTGGCTGAATGAGAGCTGTTTGGCACCTAGATTAAAATTTGGGATCAGTTCTGACTTGTGAGATCTTCTCCTTTCTTGGATATCACCAGGCCTTGGTCCCTTCAATCCTAGGATATATTATATCATTTGTTAAATAATATTATATGCAACATCATGTTGCCTATCAGGTAGCTGAATGATATTGATAATTAATGGATTACCAGGTTGCTGAATGATATTGACAATTAATAAATCCTTTACAATTTTTTGTCTTTTTTCTTCCAGATTTTAACGTTTTTTTTTTCTTCTCCTTTTTTTTTTCTTTACATAAAATCGTATCCAACCTGAGTTGTCACATGGTTTGTTAAGACCTCAGATTGGGTTGGGCTCGGACTGGGGGTTCTATAACTTGGGTTGGCCCAAGGTTGACCTTAACCCAACCAAGTTGTAGCATACAATGGTGGTTAAAAAATAATGAAGATTCATAGTTATCATAGTCAGACCGGATTACACGGTCAAACAGGTTAAAACATCATTAGCTCATGAAAACAGTCCAAGTCATGCATCAACTTGCAAATGGCTAAAAAATTGGAATAGTTGTTTGATCTGTTTAGTCGTTTAAAGACAGATAAACCTGTTGAGTTTCATGGAATTGGCCAGGTCTTAAAAAAACAGTAAAAAACATGAGTTCATTAAAGAAACAGCATATTGTTCTCTTTGACTTTTTAGGGTTTCCCAGAGCCAAAATGAGAATTTTAAGCCCCCATTTAATTGGGGAAGAAGAATTGACGAAAACGTAAAGCTCAGCATTGCTTAGCTAAATTAGTGGCTCAGACACAACTCTGTAATCTTGAGGCTCGACTCATTGACAGTCCTAGAAAAAAATCATTGAATGATGTTTCGGTAGAAGCACAACCAACAAACCAGTGCGATTTTACCGGTTTGATGTTACTGGTGTGATGTTAGCGGAGTGATGTTGCTGGTGTGACATTATTGGCATGATGTTGCTAGTGGATCGGTGTGGCTCCTTTCGTTTTTTTGTTTTTTCGTTTTTTTACATTTTCTTCCTGTTTTGTTGGAAGGTATTGCTTTCTATGAAGAAAATTATAGTAATTAAATGAAAATGTTTTGAATTTTGGGATGAGTTTGACAGTAATTAAATGAAAATGTTTTGCATTACTGAGTGATGAAAGGCTTTTTCTACCTTCGTTTGGTTCCAAAAGTCTTATGTTCATTGGCTTTGCAAAATTATTGACATGGCGTGTCGAGAGGAGGATCCGGAGGCTGTTATTAGGTCCATTGATGATGGGAAAAGAGTGTTGTTAGTGAAGGGCGGTCAAATGCCCTTGGGAAATTTATTAGGGCCACAGATATTGGCAGAAAATGGACATGGCTTTTCCATTCTGTTCCCGAGTGATGCCAATGCATGTGGGTGGGATAATGTGGCATTTATCCTTCGTAGGTCATTTATGGGTACTCCAGCGAGTGTTGTGATGGGACCACCTCTAGCTTTGGCTTTTAACTTGTCATTTCCTACCCTCCTGAAAGCTGCTGATGGTGGATGAAAGTTGGGGTCTAACTCTACAATAGCCTATAAATTTATCCACTCTGGATGTGCGATGAGAGCTCAACAGGAGGAGGTGTGGGACATGGTTCTGGTTTGTTACTGTCAAAGCTATGTCACGGCTTTGAAAAAAATCATTGTTGGTACGTCGTTCCTCGATGCTGAATTTGACTTGGTTTGGGTGCCGGTAGATGAATTTAGAGCGGTGTTTTGCTCTAATATAGAAGAGGTGGATCGGTTGTGCCGATGGGGGGAAGGAGGAGGACCATGAGGATCTCTTTTAATTCCTGGATTGGAACTCTGGACTTTTTTTCTATTCAACCTCAATCCTTTGTAAAGAGGAGGTGGTTGCGGCTCTGGGGTCTTCCCTTTCACCTCTAGAACGTGGATATTTTCTTGAAGTTGGGTAATCTCTGTGGAGGTTTGAGATCAATTAACCGCAATACCCTAGACTATAAGGAGCTCAGGTGGGTGCGTTTAGAGGTGGAAGAAGGTGATATTAGTGCAATCCCTCGTATGATCTCGGTTGTGTATACCCTGTTTTGATCACCATTGAGGGGGACCTTTCGATGGAACGATAAGGGTCCTTGGTGGTTCCGTCCGATGGTCTTTAGACAGCTAGGGCACCGAAGTTACTGGCTCTGGCGACTAATACTTTGCCACCAAAGCTGGGTGCCTGTTTTCCTGCTAAAGGGCCTGACAACTATACGATGACTCGTTTGAAATTTAAAATTGATAGCCATTTTCGGAATGACACTTGCCTTCTAGAGTTGGTGTGTATGCAGCTCCTGCCTTGTTCGAGGCTGGAGTTGACGTCGTCGGTCAGGGAGGCTAGAAGTTCAGCGGATTTTATGAATGATTTTCTACTGGAAAGCGTAGATGGATTGTGTGTGAAGGGCAATCTCTAGGGTTAGGTAGTCAATTCGGGTGATTGCCCAGAGGATCGTGGATTGGGGTCAAGGTGGTGTACGGTGGGTCCCAAGGGGAAAGCTGTCAAAGTGATTGCTCAACAACCTTCCTTGATCGAGACAATGAGCCAAGGGGGTATTTCGGTCTGCTGCTAATGATGTTGATGTTGGGGTAGAGTCTTTTGGGAGCCATGAATGATTATTGGACCTTGCTAATCAGACCCTTTTGTATGAGCCTAGTTTTAAGGATTTGAGGTCCACATCCTCTTGGTAGGGTGTTACTCTTGGGTCATGATTTGATGGGCTTCAAGTTGGAATTTTGAGGCCTACCATCTGAAATCGGGATTTAGGGTCTTGCCGTATGCTGGGTATGAGATGGGGGGTTGTGGCTCGAGAAAAGGGGAAGATTAGGTGTCTCGAGTGGAGGAGTCGTTCCACTCTTATTTGTCCCCAAAAGATGTGGAACTCCCTGAGGATTGGGAGTTGTCGGGGGCTTCCTTAGGTGATTTGCCTCCAGTGTTGGGTGTGGAGAATGGAATTGATGTGGAATTTTTGGAGGTCTTATCCTCTCCTCATCGTCTTCCTTTAATGGTAGTTGAGCATGTGCTTACGACACTAATTTCTGCAATTGGCTCCACTAATTCTGATTACGACTACGAGATTGCTTTCTCTTTTATTCAGTCGGAGGTTATGGTTCCTGTTACTTCTACTTGCCTAGGGGTGACCTCGGATGGTTTGTTTCCTATTGATCCCAGTGAGTCATTCAAATTAAGGGTCTTTCATTCTTGGGTTTGTTTAACGAAGCGGGATGATCTTGCTCCGAAATTATCAAGTAATGAAATGGGTGGACCTTCCACGACTTGCGACCTTGGCTAGGAGAAAGCTATGATCTGCTACCCTTTCCTTCTCCCTCAAGTACGTTCTCTTGAACATTCACATTTAGTTTCCAAATTCCAACTTATGCCTTCTATGTTGGACTTATGCAAGAATACCATCTTGGTTAATTAGGGTGAGGCTCTAATCATTGGAAATGATTGTGCTCAATGGGATCCCAATGCTTTGATTGGGGATAGGGATAAACAAATGGTAGTGTTTGAAAATCATTTACCTGTTGAGGAGGGTACGATGTTGGTACGGACCAAGGTGGCTTCCGATGCTTTTCTTCCTCGAAAGGGTGGTGTGGAATCTGATTCGGTCACCCCGAAACACCATAGGATCAATCATTCTTTCCCTGATATGGGAGTTGTGGAGAGAGACGATGAGATATTATCGGAATGGATCTTCAATAAAATGGACAAATTTAGCCCTTTTCTAGAGCTTTCTTATGAGGGCTTTGAAGAGGATATCCTTGGTTTGTTCAAAAGGATTGTATTGAAGAGAGATAGGAACACTGATGAGGGGGTAGTGAGTTCGGCTTTATGCAGGAGATTGAAGAATGAACTAAAGAAATTTGAATATAATGTCAACTATGATCGAAGTGTGAGGGGAACAAGGAAAGGTAAGGGTATTCCACGATGTGTCCATAGATTTTAAGATCTTATCTTGGAATGTTAGAGGGATGGGGAACAAAAATAAAATAATTTTTATTAATCAGAACATCTTGGGGGCAAACTCGGATTTGTTGTGCTTGTAGGAAACCAAGATTTAGGTGATGAATGATAGAGTGGTAAAGAAGGTGTGGGGGGATAGTCCTTGTGCTTGGATGGCTCTCCCTTCGTGGGGTGCGTTGGGGGCATTCTTCTAATTTGGGATGTTGACAAAGTGGATGTTTTTGACCATAAGATTGAGACTTATTTTGTGTCTGTTAAATGTAGATTAAAATGGAAGTGGAGGACTGGGTGTTTGTGGGGTCGATGGTCCTAATATAAGATCCGAGGTGGACGACTTTTTGCAGGAGTTAAATGATATTAAGGCCCGTTGGGATCTGCCTTGGTGTATTTGGGGCAATTTCAATATGATAAGATTCTCTTCCGAAAGGTGTGGGGGCGATTGGAATAATCCTAGGATAAGGATATTTGATGATTTTATTGATAGATGGAAGCTCATAGACTCTCCTCTCAAAGGGGCTAGGTTTACCTAGTCTAACTTTCAGCTTAATGCTTGTCTAAGTAGGCTTGATCGTTTCCTCTTTTATAGGGAGTGGGAAGATTTGTTTCTAGATTGATCTTAATCGGCATTGTGAAGATCTACCTCGGATCACATCCCTATCTTGTTGGAGTGGTGCAGGCCGGTCTGAGGGCCTTTGCCTTTTAAATTTGAGATGTGGTTAACGGAACCAGATTTTCTTGATATTGTCGACCATGAGTGGAATGGAGAGGAATTCTCTAGAAATCTAAGTAGACGGTTTGCCCTTAAGCTAAAATCTCTAAAAGTGGGTTTGAAATCTTGGAATAGGAACTCGGCTTTGTCTCTGAAGATGGTGTTGGAGGAGTGTAAGGGTAAAAGCCATGCTTTGGATTTGTTGGAGGAGACTCAGTCTCTCTCCTTTGGGGAAAAAAGTGAGAGGGAGATAATGAAGAAGGAATTTTCTAAAATAGCATTGATGGAGGAGATCTTTTGAAGGCAGAGATCTCGAGTTAGTTGGCTAAAAGAAGGAGACCGAAACACTAAGTTTTTCCATAAGGTGGTTTCTCATAGAAAGAATTTTAAAGAAATCTATGGCCTTTACATCAATAGGAGATGGACCCAAGACCAATTGGAAATTAGATCAGGGATCAAGGATTTTTATGGAAAGTCATATAAAGAAGATCAATTCATTTGGTTAAGCTTGGAGGGTATAGAGTTTGATTGCATTTCTCTTACTTATAGATCTTTGATTGAAAAATGCTTTATTGAAGACGAGGTCTAGTACATTCTCTCTAAGATGAAAGGTGATAAGGCTCTGAGACCGGATGGGTTCTCAATTTCTTTCTTCCAGAAATGCTGGGATATTGTGAAGGACTTGATGGATGTTTTTGATGAATTTTATTGCTCGAAAGAATTCTATGAACACTTGAATGATACCTTCTTGGTTTTTATCCCAAAAAGTCATGATGTAAAAGTGTTGAAAGACTTTTGTCCAATTAGCCTACTAAGCAATGTTTATAAGATCTTATCTAAAATGTTGATTTCCAGGTTAAAATTGGTAATGAAAGGCTTAATTGTCCAACCTCAAAGTGTCTTTGTCAAAGGTAGATAAATCCTTGATAGTATCCTGATTACTAATGAGTGTTGAAGATAGAAGGTTCTATGGTTGAAATGGTTTGATTTGTAAGTTAGATCTTGAAAAGGCTTATGATAATGTCAATTAGGACTTTTTGGACTATATCTTGGGTAGAATGGGATTTGGGACAAAATGGAGAAGCTGGATGTTCTATTGCATTATAATAGTGAATTTTTTTGTGTTGGTGAATGAATCTCCCATGGGGTTCTTTCAAAGTATAAGGAGTTTGTGGCAAGGCGACCCTCTAATGAGGACAAGGAGCTACACGTGGGACCCACATGTATGTGTGAGTGGGTGGGGTCCACTTCTTTGGACATGTGGCAGCCTATGGAGAACCACTTTAATTCCATTTTATTGCTTCTTAGTTAGGTTTGGTTTTATTTTTATGCACATTATGTAGAGGCGAAATAATTAAACTTTTGTTAAATGGGGAGTTAGTTGTTATTTTGCTTTTAGATAGGACTTTTATTTATTTATTATGTTTTATGACTTTATTTGTAATTTCTGGGTGGAAGAGGCATTTAAAATCTCTCCACACGTTTAGATGGATTATTGATGATTTATTTTGGAATGCAAATTTTATGGTTTTCCCTCTTTTTAATACTGAGCCTTAGCATGAGTATGTGTGATAAGCTTAAAACCAGGAGTGGTTTCCCTCATGGGGTTTGTGTGAGCTAGGTGGAGGCCTAAGTAATTTCTTCTTCTCTATTTGTTCTTTCTTCGTTTCTTTATTTATTTTGGTTTGCATTTAATGTTCTGTGCATTTTTCACCTTAAATATGTTAAAAAGTTATTAGTCCTACACCACCCTCTTTCCTCCTTTTCATTATGGTCTCTGAGGTCTTAAGTAAGATGATTACAAGGGCGGAAGGGGTGTACATTCCTGGCTTTATGATTTGGAGAGAGAGCTACAGGATCTCGCACTTACAATTTGTGGATGATACCATGAGTTTTTGTGATGCTAATGAAAACGAATTGGGATACCTTGGATGCATTCTTTGTTGTCTTGAGGCGGTGTTGGGCTTAAAATTAACTTGGCTAACAGCAAATTGTTCCAAATTGGTGAGGTGCCAAACATAAGGGATTTATCTTGGATTTTGGGTTGTAGAATTGGCACCTTACCTTCATCGTACTTGGGCTTTCCTCTAAGAGTTAACTTCAAATCTAAAAGGGTGTGGAGTTCGGTGGTGAAAAGAATTTCATCAAGCTTGGAGTCTTAGAAGGTAGCCCTATTGTCTAAGGGTGGGAGATTAACTCTCTTGAAATCCACTCTTGCTTCCATCCCTAATTATTATCTTTCTTTGTTTACTATCTCAGGGACGGTGGCCAACGACATTGAGACAAATTTTCGAAACTTCTTGTGGAATGATCAAGAGAGCCACCATAGGTACTATCTTGTTGATTGGAAGACTATCTACAAACCTATGGGTTGTGGCGGTTTGGGTATTAGATCCATTAGAGAGCACAACAGGGTGATGTTGGCTAAGTGACATTAGGGATTTGGTGTGGAAAAGGAGAGCCTATGGCGAAGGGTAGTGGTTGTTAGATTTAGAGAGGCCTCTTTGTGAGAATCTAAGGGGGTTCGGGTCCAGGTCGACTATAGTCTTTAGAAGTCCATTATGATGGTTAATGATATTTTCTAGAAATTCATCCAATTCAAGCTGGGTTCTGGGAGAGAGATTAAGTTTTGGGATGATAGGTGGATTGGTGACAGACCTCTGAGAGATGTGTTTAGGAATCTCTATTCCTTAGCTATGAATCCAATGGGTAGGGTTTTTGGTGTGTTTGATGAGGAGAGTAGCATCTAGAGGCTAAGCTTGTGTTGGAATTTGAATGATTAGGAGATTGGGAAGTTTGGCCAGTTGTTGGCTTTGCTTGAGGGCATAAAGCCTAACCTGTTGGTGGGGGGTAGATGGGAATGGGTTCTATAAAAAAAAGGTACCTTCACTCTAAAGTCTCTTTTATTTGGAATTTAATGATTTTAGGATGGGTTCGTTTCTGATAAGTGGCAATCAAATCTCGAGTATCCCATCTAAAGTGGTGTTTTTTATGTGAAACTTTTTCCTTGATAAGATTCTTACCCTGGACCACCTTAAGAGTCAGGGTTGGAATTTGGTAAATAGATGTATGATGTGCATGATGGAGGACGAATCAGTGGACCATCTCTTTATTCACTGTGTTTTAGGGCATACAGTTTGGTTCTTCTTCTTTTTGTATCTTAACATTTCTTGGGTCTTTCCTTCCTATTATCATGAGCTAGTTTACTGTTAATCATTTGGGCTTCTCTTCCGGGAGCGATTTGTTGGGGTTTGTAGAAAGAGAGGAATTTTAGGATCTTTGATAGGGAGTCGAGAAGTTTTGAGGTGCTGTTGGTTCAAATTCACAGTACTTTATTGGAATGGATTTCTATTAGGAGTGACTTTGTTGCGGGAGAGTGGGATTCCATTTGGAGCGAGTAGTCTCTCTCTTTTGTTTTGGGTTTTTTTTTTCTTTTATGTTTGTTTTTTTTTTAGTCTTTTTGTTTTGTTCCTTCACCTTCTTGGTGAGGTTCCCCTTGTTTGTTTTTGCTGTTTCCCTTCTTGGTTTTCAATAAATTTTATCTTTATATCTCTCAAAAAAAAAAAATTAATTGAAGAAACAAGTTCATTCTTTAAGTAGGTATGCAGAATTGATTTCTTTTTTTCAGTTGATTTGATATGTATCTCGATCTTGTTCAATTTGATTGGTTCTTTTAATTCAGCCTACTCCATAGAACCTATTTTGATTCAGTCCAAGTTTTTCTTTGTTATTAAAAAATTTTCATTCTTTCCTTTAAACTTTTAATTTTTGCTAATATCAGTAAGTGTTTCTTGTTTACTTGAACTTTCATGTCATCTTTAGGATTAGATAGTCAGAGAAATGCTGCTTCGTCATCTGAAATAATGGGTTGAAGTGTGAACGAGTACATATTCACCTTAATCTTTAATGCACTCAAATATAGATGACTTCAGATTAAGAAAGGCTTGTGTTTTATGATTACAAAATCTGTCCCTAAGGTTTTGGTTTTTGTATTTGATAATTTTGTGGGGTGGTTGATACCTTTGCAAGAATGTATACTTCACCGAGACACTTGGGATGCAAAAGGAATTACAAAGAAGATTGCATAAACAATTAGAGGTAAATGCACAAAATTTCTAATTAACAACCCCTTTCATTTTTATTTTTCTCATTGCACTTGCAGTATTTCTTTTTATTTTTCAATTTTGTGCTAAAATCTTGAATGGGTATTGCAGGTACAGAAACACCTTTCAGTTGAGGATTGAAGCTCAGGGAAAGTATATGCACACCATACTAGAGAAAAGCTTGCCAAACACTTGCTGGTGAAAACAGAGCCTCAGCTGGTAGCTACAAGGGTGTGTTGTTAATCAAGGATTCGTTGACATGGGTGCCAAGAAAGATTTAACTTCTCCTGTGAACTTTCCTTCTTTTCAAGACCTCCACATATAGGGAAGAGAGCAACTCGATATGCAACCACATATGGACAGGCTATCCCCTGGTAAATTTTTGCCTACCGACATTAATACTATTTGTCTAGGAAAGAAGAGGTGTACTCCATATAATGGTTATGACCTCCGATTACAAGAATCAGGAACATCGGTAGCTTGTCTAGGCTCTCAAGAAGATTCTTTCAATAGTGACCCACTTCAAATTGGAGCTGATTTGGACCATTAGAGACACAAATTTAACAGCTTGCCCTGTACTGTGAGATTAAGCAAGAAAACCATGAAATCTCTTAAGCTAGATGTACTTTTTTGTAAATATTTTGTGTTCTATATCTCAACATTTATGTATGGTTACTTGATGTTAAATAGAACTTTCGTTAAGTGTGGTTTATGTATGGGTTGCAAGATTAACTATAATTAGCATTAATATGACCATTGATAGGGCTGAAGTTCATGTTTGTATAAGTTTTAAAATAATTTTTGTTACTTTCTTGACAAACAGATGATTAAAATTTTTTATTTTCTTTCATTTTCTATTACTTTCTATGGCAAACAGACAGTACTATGAAAGTGAACTTTTCTGTTTTTTTTCTTCTTTTCCTTTCTTCCATTTTCGTTTCTTTCACTTTCCATCATAATCTGTGCAAACAGACAGAGCCATGGTGAATATTTTCTTGTTTTGTGATTAGAATCAGCAATCCAGAGATCAAAATTATTATGTCTACAAACTTTTACAGTATTTGTAGACTTTAAATACATCTATGGCAGTAGTAGATTTTTATTTTATTTTTGATAAATATGGTAGTAGTAGATTGATATGATAGAATTGATAGATTAATATGATTTATTTTTAAAATTTTAGGTTAGGATAATTTTTTTTGTTTTTAAAGGAAACAAATGTTGTGTAATGAAAAAGTGTTTATAAGCTGACAAGTGGTGTGTTTGGTTTAAAAACACTAAAAAAAGTGCTTAGTTGAAAAAGTAAGTGTCTAAGAGGGGGCACCGAATTCAAAAACACTTAATGTGTCAATCTGTGGCATGCCTACAAATGGTACAGTAAATCTGGACTCTTGAGAATACCACTTCAATTAGACAGGCTTACGTGAGGCATGTCTAAGATAATCATTACCATCACAGTAAATGGATACGCTACAAACTCCAATAAAATACTAGTATTGGGGAGTTTAAATCATCCCCATCATCCCTATTTCAATGCAGTGAATTCCCACCAGCTTGAATGCAAAGATTGTGTCCGCTTCCCCTTAAAAACGGTAGCCTCTGTTGAGCGTCGGGGGTGGAGGGGGGTGCTTATCACTTTTTGGTATTGATGTGTCCACCCCCTGACATGATACAAGGAAATAGGTTAT
>JAOXJP010192835.1:0-12220 GCA_025762735.1 Platanus orientalis | reverse complement strand
ATCCATTTGATGTATCTATAGATTATGCAACAATGGAATAGTTATTAACATATAAATGGATGTTATCCTCGTTACTAGTAAATATGTATCAAAGTAGTCCACGCTTTCATGTTGCTTGTATCCCTTAACAACAAGCCTGACATTGTATTTGTCAATTAATCAATCCGCTTTCATCTTCTGTTTGAATATCCATATATATCCGAAAGGTTTTACTACCTGATGGAAGATCCACCAGTTCTCATGTATGGTTTTGTATGATAGAATCAATTTCACTATTGATAGCCTCTTTTCATAAAGGTGTATCGGGAATGGACATTGCTTCCTTGAAACTTTGAGGCTCATTTTCTAACAAATAAGTTTGAAAATCCGAATCAAATGATTTTGATGTTTTTGTCCTTTTACTACATCTAGGTTCAACATCATCTCCTTTTTAAGAATTGTTAGACATTGTTTCATAAAATCTTTTAAGAGATCTTGATTCTTGCACAAAATTATAAGAAAACATTTGTTCAAAAAATGATGCATTCCTAGATTCAATAATAGTATTAACATTTTATATTAGGAATATCAGATTTATGAACAAGAAATCGATATGCATTACTGTTATAAGCATAACCAATAAATATGTCATCAATTGTTTTAGGTCTTATCTTAATCTTTTTAGGGATAGGGATCATCACTTCTGCTAAGTTCCCCTATACCTTTAAGAATCTATAAGAAGGAATTCGACATTTCCATAATTCATAAGGTGTCTTATTTTTTTTCTTATAAAGCATCTTGTTGAAAACGTAATTTATGGAAAGAATTACTTCCCTCCACAAATTCTGGGGTAAACCATAATTAATCAATATTGCATTCATCATTTCTTTAAAGGTTCTATTTTTCCATTCAGCAATTCTATTTTGCTGAGGTGAATAAAGTGCGGTGGTTTGGTGAATCATATCATGTTGTGCATAGAACTCACCAAATGGTGATTTATATTCACCACCTCTATCACTTCTTAGAACCTTAATCTTTTTATTGAGTTGATTCTCAACCTCATTTTTATAATGCACATAACATTTCTAAAGCCTCATCCCTACTCCTTAGCAAATACACATAATAGTATCTTGTGTAATCATCTATAAAAGTAATAAAGCACTTTTTGCCACCTCTTGTTTGAACAAATTTTAAATCACAGTTATCACTGTGAATTAATTCTAGAGGTTCAATACTTCTTTCAATAGAACTAAAATGTGATCTAGTTAATTTTACTTCCACACAAGTTTTACATTTATGATTTAATTCAATATAAAGCTTAGGTAGAAGTTCTTAGTTAACTAATCAATGTGTAGTATTAAAATTTACATATCCTAGTCTACCATGCCAAACATCAGACAATTCAAGCATATAAACAAAAGAAGAAGTTTTATTAATATTGGAAATTACAGTCATTACATTTAATTTGAAGAATCCATTGTTCATTTACTCCTTTCCCACATACATCCCACTCTTGGTGAGAATAAATGTATGACTCAAAGACCAACTTGAATCCTACTTTACTCAACAATGAACCAGATACAAGGTTCTTGCAGATACCTGGCACATGTAGTACATCATTTAGAGTAAGCTTTTTTTCCCAAAATTATCTTCAACACCACATTTCATTGTCCTTCAACTTTTAAAGTCACAGAGTTTCTCATAAAAAGTTGTTCTCCGTTATTCATTGGTTGATAAGATGAGAATATTTTTCGATCTGAACATACATAGCAAGTATCCCTAGTGTCCATTCACCATTCTCTGGTATTTTCTACCAAATTAACTTCATAAATGACTGCAGAAAGGTTTATATATCAGAAACATTTTCAAAGAGATGATCCACTTTGGTCATGTTGGCTTGGACAGCTTTCTTGTTAAAGTTCTCTTGATCATTTCGTTTGCAATAATCCTTTACACAATGCCTTGGTTTTTCATACATGTAGTATCTTCTTTTAAACTTCTTAGATATGCTACCTTTAAGACCTAAGAATGGTCCTCGGTTGTACTCTTTCTTTTCTTCTTATTGATTTCATGTTCTACTACATTTTCCTTGGATTCGATGGTTTGATTCCATAGTTTTCTTTCTGAAACACAGTATCTTCTTTAATCCTTAATCTTACGATTAAGTTTTCAAGTTGCATTTCCTTACGCTTGTGCTTCAAATAATTTTTGGATTCTTTCCATGATGGCGGCAATTTTTCAATTATTGCTACCACCTAGAAAGAATCACTTACAGACAATCCCTCGACATGAATTTCATGTAGGATTAGTTGAAGGTTTTGCTCTTCACTTATAACAGACTTTGAGACCACCATCTTATATTCAAGGAATCTGCCCACATTTTATTTTTTCATTATGGCATCTTCCACTTTGTATATCTTATCTAAGGAGTCTCATAACTCCTTTGATGTCTTGATTGGACTATGCACATTGTATAATGTCTTATCCAATCCACTCAAAATGTAGTTCTTGCACCGAAAGTTGGCATGTTTTCATGCATACACCGCAGCCACAGCCTGCCTATCAAATTCATTCTCTTTGAGAGCCGGTGCATCCTCATAGAGATACTTAGCCAAATTCAATGTTGTGAGATAAAACAACATATTCTATTGTCATCTCTTAAATTTGGTACTATTTAATTTCTCTAGCTTTTCTCCATGGTTACTCAGAATGGGAGTAATAACTGGCATCACAAAGGGAGGTACAACCATACTTGTATTATTGGTTGCCATTTCTATTATATAAATATAAACATGTTTAATTGATATGAAGGAAAAAAAAAATATAAATAAAATGCACAAAGAATAAATAAATAATAGAAATTTGTTTTATGATTGTTAATTTATGTATTCTCTATATGTGCACGATTCTATAAAATATGAAAATGCTTGAAACAAAATGAATGGAACCACTTACTTGTTTCGGATGATTGAAAATAGAACACTTTACTTGATTAGGTCTAGTGTTTGACATTATGTCCTTAAGACAGATTTCATTCCTCGCACTAGTGCTTACGAACTCTTCTGACGTCTGCCTCTTAAGATACAATGATCTTCCACACACAAAAGAAGCACTACAATCTATGTGTCTGGCAAACCAACTTGTGCTTGTATCTCTTTCTTATACTGACACTGAAATGGATGCACTATAATGCTTATGCCTTGTTCGAATTTTAGATGCAAAAAATGATGGAGGGACAACTTATTTATAGATTGTTCATGTCTGTTTGGAATAGCATAGGGACATACCTTCTGGTATTCGAACAGACACAAATGCATAAGTTTGCAATTTAGTAGCCACCTATATTTTCGTACGGAATAGACGTGTGTGAAAGGGGATGATTTAATAGCCACATACATGTCTGTATGAAATAGAATGTTTAATAGAGGTGATTTAATTGCCACATGTGTCTATTCGGTCCAAATAGTCACCAAGGGAAAAATAGTAAAACCGTAGAAAGCAAAAGGAAAAAATAGTAATAAAATTTTATCTTATTTTTTCTTATTGACCCAACCCAGCCTGGTTCGGCATGCATTTATGTGTATTTAAATATAGGTCTTGCCCATGTTGGCTAGGTCCTCCCCCATCCACAAAACAGCAGTGCCCCTTGGGGCCCAAACTTATGTTCAACACAAGTGCATATGAACACATAAAGTTTTATGGGCTAATCAATGTGGGACTATTAAAGTTTCACACATTTTTACCAGTTTTACTAGTGATCAACTAGGCACTTTTGGAGACAATTTCTCATTCACCCATTAACAATTTTGAGCATTCAACCATACATCATTATTCTCCTCATTGAGGTGAACACAAACCCATGTGGACCCACCTCAAATTAATGTTTGTCACAAAGAAGTCTTGTTTCTACCACATAGTCTCTCGCTCCTTACAAAACCCATAAAATATTCCTTTCATAAGTGACACACATACCCAAGAAACCCTACTTCTTAAAGTGGATTAAAACCCCAAAATACCCCACTCCTAAGAAAAGAAGTTTCTCAGCTAAGAGTCGTGTGAATTCAAGACACTGTCAACACAACATTTACTTCATCTGTTATAGGAATTCAGCTTTAAATTAAGTTGCTTGACATGAGTAACTACCAAAACAAGGATTGAGCATTGCATTCCATTTCGATTTGTATGTTGATCAACTCCTACCCATATGGATTATAATGTCCTTTGAACTTAGAAGCTGATTTTCAATTCATTATGCAATCTCAAAACTCAATATAAGTGGTGATTAGTGATAAAAGCCACCCTTAGTAACACTCTATAAGAGTCACTTGAGATTGTCTCCAGATTTTTAAAGTCCATAATATTTTGGTGGTCAATAGGTATCCAAGAAACTCAACAAACTGAACTGCACATTTTCAATGTTGTTTATTATTTTGACACATGTCAACCATTGAAATCTTCTGAACAATATCTAAATTTTAACATCCTAGAGAGAATCCTAGGGGTATAAGAGTGATTATTGGTTTCTCAATTCCAAAGAAGTAAGAGTCAAAATATCGTTTGATAACACCAAATTCTCATCCGATTTGGAGTCACTTTTTTGGAGTTACAAAATGTCGATTCTCTAATTTCTTGGCCCGGTTTTTATTTTTATTTTTTTTTTGTTGATTCTACTACACTGTCACGATCATCATCTTCATTAAGATAACGGATTTTTTTTTCACAAACCAAGTGCTTTTCTAATTATAACAATTGACTCTAAAGATTGCATTATTGGCAGAATTCAAAATTAGGATTTTAGAGCTGAATCAGTGGGAGTGTTACCAAACATAGCCAAATACTCTCTTCCTTTCCTTTTTCTTATTGCATCCCCTCTCTCCATTACATAGATGAGTTGTCTTAGATTTAATGGATTTCTCATGATCAACTCCAACACATTGTTTCTTTCAGTTTCTATTTGGAAATAAATGTTTTGTCTAGGATTTGGTGTCCAGGATAGGATAAAATGGGTGGGTGATGCATTTTTTTTTTTGTGGTTAGGTGCACACCACTAAAGTGGCCCTAACATCCCCCTTCATACAGGGGAAGGATACGTTAGGTAAAAATGTGATTTACACTTTTTGTGGGGGCAGGGGGTGTAAATCACTTTTTGACGTGATGTATCCTATTGTATAAAGGGAGGGATGTTAGGAACAATTTAAGGGGTTGCACCAAATCCAAGGGAATTTTTTGAATATGACATGTCAGAAACGGTTTTGAAAATATGATTATTTGGTCAACTTTGAGCCAAATAAAAGTAGGACCCACATGGGGTTGCATTCAACTCTATGAGGAGAATAATGTCTTATGGTTGGTTGCTAAAAAATGTTAATGGGTAAATGAGAAACTATCTCCAAAAGTGCCCAATTGAACACTGGTTAAAGGGTGTAAAACTTGAATAGTCCTACATTGGTTAGCTCATGAAAGTTTGGAGGTTTATATACATGTTCCTTTGACATATACTTGGGCCCCAAGGGGCACCATAGTTTTGTCGAAGGGGGAGGACCTAGCCAACATGGGCTAAGCCTAAACACACATACACACACGCACCGAACCGAACTGAACCAAATGGTCATGGGCATGGGTGGTCTATATATAAAATAATTTTTTATTTTTTTTCTCCCCAAACATTTCAAATAAATTGTGGGCATGCCTATTCATTTGCATGTTTTACCCTTTTACCCTTGTGACTATTTAATTACCCCTTTACCCTTGTGACTATTCCAAACAAACATAAATGTGCTTATTAATTCTCATCTTTTTGCTCTCATGTCTGTTTTGAATAGTCATAAGTTAAAAAAATTTATGCCTCTATGTCTGTTCCAAACAGTCATGAATGGTCTATAAATATTCCACCCCTCTTGCATTCCATGATAGAAAATATAAGAGAAAAAATTTAGGCATTGTAGCGTCTGTATAAGAGAGAAAAAAAAACACATTTTTGGTTCACTAGGCACACAAATTGCAGTGCTTCTTTTGTGTGTATTTGATCATTGTATCCTAAGAGGAAAATGTTCAAGAAGTTCGTAAGCACCATTGTGAGGGGCGAAATCTGTCTTAAGGACAATGTCAAACACTAACATTGATCAATTGCAGTTTCTAACTTTTCAATTCATCCAGTTAGTAAGTTATTTCTATTATTTTATTTAGAAGTTTCTAGTTATCAGAAATAAATACTAATTGTTTACATAATGACATATCATTTCTATTATTTAGTAACAATCTTAAGAGAGATTTCAATTCTTAACTTTATTCTTTATGCATTATGTGAACAATTGTTCTATTTTTATTTCATATTCATCATCTATATCTAAATTTTTGTTTCAATAAAATTTAATAGAAATGACAACCAAAAATACTAATAAGGTTGTGAGACAGGTTGCTACTCTTGTCCCTGTTCTAGGTAACCATTGAGAAAGGCTACAAAAATTCAATGACACTGATTTTAAGAGATGATAGAAAATATTGTTCTATCTCACAACATTGAATTTGGTGAAGTTTCTCTATGAGGATGCTCTTGCTCTAAACGAGACTAACATATAGATTATTGCTATTGTAGACGCATGGAAACATGCAGATTTTCTATACAAAAATTACATTCTCAATGGATTAGATAACCAATTGTATAATGTGTACAGTCCAATCAAGATTGCAAAAGAATAATGGGATTCTTTGGACAAAAAGTTCAAAGTGAAAGAAACCAAAATGAAGAAGTTCATTGTGGGTAGATTCCTTAACAAAAAAAATAGTGGACTCAAAGTTTGCAATCAATCAAGTGTAAGCCCTCTAATTGTTCCTACATGAAATTCATGCCAAAGGAATGTCTTTAAGTGATTCCTTTCAGGTGGCTATGATAATTGAGAAATTATTGCCATCATGGAAAGAATTCAAAAACTACTTAAAGCATAAGTATAAGGAGATGCAACTTGAAGACTTGATAGTGAGATTAAGGATTAAAGAAGACAATCGTAGTTCCAAAAGAAAAGTAAAGAATCAATCCTTTGAATCAAAGGCTGATGTAGTGGAACAAGTGTAGAAAATTAATAACAAAAAGAGGAAGTGTTTTAACCAAAGCCTAAAGCAAGGTCTTAAAGGCGGTTACTCTAAGAAGTTCAAGAAAAAATTCTACGTGTGTGATAAACCAGGGCATAGTGAAAAAGATTATCACAAACATAGTTATCAAGAGAACTTTACCAATAAAGTTTCCTAAGCCAACTTGACTGAAGTGGATTATATCAATGAAAAAGTTTCTGAGATGAACCTTTCTATAGTAGTATCTAAAGTGAATTTGGTAGGGAATACCAAAGAATGGTGGGTGTACACTAGAGCTACTCGTCATGTTTGTTCATCAAAGAAAATATTCTCATCATATCAATCAGTGAATAATAGAGAATGGTTTTTCATGGACAACTCTATGACTTTCAAGGTTCTATAATACCCTACACCATGACACACATATTACTGTACATGTGTTGTACTTAAAATGCTAGCACATGTCACATAAGTTTTGTACACACATATAACCACTTAAATGCACATATGTTGATCAAAACGTTGCCACAACTTTAGAAAGGCACCAATGAAAATCTAGAAAGACTCTATAAATGAAACTTATACCTTTAGATAGGCATGAAAGTCTAGAGTCCTACGTAACAAACGATGAGTAAAATAAACACCACATGAAAATTTTAAAGACAATTTATTAAGAAAAAAAGGGGGGTTAAAGGCATGACAAGTTCTGAAGATGTCCCAAACAGATGACATAACTTCATAAATAAATCTGTATCAATCCCATAGGAATTACCCTACAAATAATATATGCTTAAAAATATCTATGAGTCTACTTTCGAATGCAACAAACGGTTAGTGAATTGAAGTTTCCTAGAAAAAGTTATGACAATTTTCCCAAAAAGTGTCTACGCCATTTGGTATGATATGAATCAGTAGATTTTGAGGTAACTTTAAAAATACACCAATAAAAATTTAGGACAAATTAGAGAGCAAGCCTTAAGGATTTAGAAAGATCTTGAAGTCTAGTTTCCAACAAAAAATGGGAAGTGAATTTGAATTTTGTAGAGAAAGTTATGACTATTTTCCCATTGGGTGTCTGTATTGGAAAAATTCTGATAGGAAGATTCTATACAACCATGATTTTTGTAAAATTTTAAGGACTTTTTCACTAGAGACCTGCCTAAACATGAAATTGAGAATTAGGGTTGTTATTTAGGCTTATAAAAACATAGAAAGTCATAAGAAAAATGATCATTTAAAGAAGTTTTGCAAGAGTAGGAATTTTGAAGAGAGTGGGAGAGGAAAAGCTAGACTTTGCAAAGATTTGGGGATTCTTTTTATAAAATAACAGAGCTGAGAAGGAATTTTACATTAACCAAGAGGTAGGGGATACTAAACTAACTTCATTTTTTAATGTCATAGATTCCTATAACCAATTTAAACTTGTTTTGCAAAGATTGTTTTGATTTTTAATGGATTTCCAACCATTCCTCACTAGTTTTGATTCATTTTGAAAAAGAAAATTGATATTGTAAGAGACATTAAACTAATTTCATTTTTCACTCTATTAGGATCATAGAAGTGTCTTACTCGTGTTTTGTAAAGATCCACTATGTTTTTTGAATCATTTTAAAGCAAAGATCAAAAGTATTTAAAAATATATTTTTTTAAGTTTTTCAATAACGTAAAATACCATGATTTATTTTGTAAAATCCTGACATTTTATATTGTTTTGGATTCATGTTCTACATGTAAAAATTGTTTTGCTACATGTTTTAATTTGTTTTAAGTTCCAAAATCATTGATTTTAAAGAGTAATTTTTCTGTTTTTAAGAACACAAGTGCTTTTAGTTTTGGTGTCTGGTTCCATAGAATCGTAGAGACCATTCTCTTATTTTGTAAGAACTGTATATGTTTTTATGATTAATTTATGATCTGAATGTGATATGTTCTTCATGATTATTATAAAAATATGATTGTTCTATAGTTCTATGCTTAGGAGGATCAAACATTTATGATATAAAGTGTTATGAATTTGTTTATGTTCTTATATAAATTGTTATATATTTTGTACTACTATTATAATTATTGATTGTTTTTTGTTATGGTATCATTATAAGCCACCCTTTGTCATTAAGGGAGATAAAGGATGATACTCTTCTCACCGAAGATTAAATTGTGTGAGTAGACTCTTCTCATCGAAGGTTAAATGGTGTGATTGGACTCTTCTTACCGGAGACTAAATGGTGTGACTGGACTTTTCTCACCAGAGACTAAATGATGTAATTGTTATCTGTATTAACTTATGGAATTCTTTTGGCTAATGAAACTGTTATCTCTATTGGCTTATGTATCCATTTTACACATTATGTTTTATTTAGTTTAGTTATATACACCTGTTTTATTATGTTTAGACTGTCTATATGTATATGTCTTTTAAAAGTTTTTAGTTCAGTATATATTTTTATATATTAACTATTCAGTTTTGTATATCATAAAAAAGTATGCAACTATCTATTTTGTTTTGATCGTGTTAATTCTTGATTAAGTATTCTTTAGTTTATTGTTACCCACTAAGATTTTCAAGTTAACTTAAAACTTCTACCTAAATTTCATATTTATTCAAATTATAAATTTGAAACTTGTGTGGAATCAAAATTAATTAGATCACATTTTCATTCCATTAAAAGAAGTATTCAACTACTAAAATTAATTCATAGTGATGTTTATGATTTAAAATTTGTTCAAACTAGAAGTGGTAAAAAGTATTTCATTACTTTCAAAGATGATTGCACAAGGTACTATTTTGTGTATTTGTTAAAGAGCAAGGATGATGCCTTAGAAATATTTATACATTATAAAACTGTGGTTAAGAATCAACTTAGTAAAAAGATTAAGGCTTTAAGAAGTGATAAAGGTGGTGAATATGAATCACCTTTTAGTGAGTTTTATTTATAACATACTATTGTTCACCAAACTACTGCACCATATTCACCTAAGCAAAATGGAGTTGTTAAATGAAAAAATATAACCTTAACGGAAATGATGAATTTTATGTTGATTAGTTCTATTTTACCTCAATTTTTTTTTTGGGAAAAACAATACTTCCGGCAAATTATATTCTCAACAAAATGCCTCACAAGAAAACTAATAAGACACCTTATGAATTATGAAAATATCAAACACTTTCCTATAAATTCTTAAAAGTGTGGGGTGTTTGGCAAAGGTGGTGATCCCTATCCCTAAAAGGACTAAAGATGTGACCTAAAACAAATATTTGTATATTCATTGGTTATGTTCATAATAGTAGTGCATATCAGTTTCTAGTTCATAAATCAGAAATTGTTAATACCATTATTGATCTTAAAATGCATCATTCTTTGAACATATATTTCCTTGTAATTCTACACAAGAGTCAAGATTTCCTAAAAGACCTTATGAAATTGTGACTAATAATTCTCATGACCTAGAAAGAAATGAAGTTGAACCTAGATGCAGTAAAAGGATAAAAATGTCAAAATCATATGGTCCAGATTTTCTAACCTATTTGTTAGAAAATAAACCTTAAAGTTTCAAGGAAGCAATGTCCACTCCTAAGGTACATCTTTTGAAAGAGGTTGTTAATAGTAAAACTAATTCCATCTTACAAAACCACATATAAAAACTAGTGGATTTTCAACCAGGTAGTAAACCTTTGGGATATAAATGGATTTTTAAGAGTAAATTGAAAGTTGGTGGATCAATTGACAAATATAATGCCAGGCTTATTAACGGATATAAGAAAATTGAAGGTATGGACAATTTTGATACATATTCACTAGTTATAAGAATAACATTCATTTATGTGTTAATAGTTATTGCAGCATTGCATAATCAAGATATACATCAAATGGATGTTAAAATGGCATTCTTAAATAGTAAATTGAATGAAGAAATTTATATGAAACAACCAGAAGGGTTCAGTATTCTTTGACAAGAAAAGAAAGTGTGTAGGCTTGTTAAATCACTTTATGAATTAAAGCAAGTTCCAAAGCAATGACATGAAAATTTTGACAATGTAATGATGTCAAATGAGTCTAGAATTAACGAATGTGACAAATGTGTGTATGCTAAAGATATCACAAATGACCATATCATTATATGTCTCTATGTTGATGATATGCTCATTATTGGTAGTGTGGACGTCGGGGATCAGGGAGGTTCAAATTCCTCGTCCATTTGTGGTTTTTGGGCCCACTCTTCGGCTCAATGCCGGTACGTGAGGGTTGTTAACCTTTGGGTTAGGCTTTTTCTGGTAGTCACCAGCAACTCGAGGTTTTAACTGATAGAGTTTGACGTCGGTCCTCCACTTAAGGGAAAATGAGGAGCCTATACTCATAGGTCTAGTGGTTTAACTCCTAAAAACGGTTTGAATCCTTAAGATTAAAAGCAAGTTGTTTAGTTGCATTTGGCGAAGGTGTTAGACACCCTAAATAACCACCTTTTTAGGGCAGATTCTCTCATTCATACATGTCTTAAAGTGTGCTAAAGTCTATTCTTGTGAATTTTGGTGTTTGTTGTTTTCTGGATTTTTCTCAGACTTAATACCTGAATTTACCTTTAACGCCTGAATTTAATTCAGGGTGAAACTCAACCTTTAGTTCTTGGAAAATCTCGAAACTGCCTTTTAAATCAAAACTATTTTAATGGCAAAAGAGCCCCTCATATATGTGACTTTTAGAGGGATGGTGGACCCCTCCAAAGTGTTCATTGACTGACCTTTTAAGGTTGGACTTAACTCTATCACAAAAGGGGAGAAAGAAAAAATGTGTTTTTTTTGTATTTCAAGCTTAATGCCTGAATTTTAACTCAATAGTTATTTATTCAACACTTGAATTTAATTCAAGGTGAAATTCAAGCATTGGAAGCTTATCAGATCAGCATTTTGATGTGGTCTTTTAAGGTAGTTTGGTGGGTCCTAGTGTTGTGGGACCCATGGGTTAAGTCAAACGGTGTTTCTTAGGTTCACATTATGCAACCCTAAGGTTCATGGTCTTTATGAATGTGGAGATATGCTCTTCTAAAGAGGGCAACTTGGTCATCTTCCACAGGCCTAACGCCTATTTTTTTAAAGCTAACGCCTGAATTTTAAAGCATTAGAGGTTGACTGACTCACCCACTTAGGTTGGGTATTTTTAGCACATGCGTGGGTCCC
>JAOXJP010192824.1:0-12220 GCA_025762735.1 Platanus orientalis | reverse complement strand
TGTTTTTATTATTCCCATGTATAATATGTTTTTGTGAAAAATAATTTAGGAGATGTGATTTTATACTTTTTTGGTTGTTTAGTTTTTTTTTATGTATACAATGGTTTGATTAATGGGAAGCAATTAACTTGACTTTGGGAGATATGAATCATTGAGTGATTTGGACGAGATGTCGATTAACTCGAAAGTATATAGAGTATGAGAGATTTGAAAAGAGTTTTGAATGATTCGAGAAGTATGATTTATGTACAAAAAAGAAAAATGATTTGATAAGGATTACTAGAGAGTGATTAAATTGTGATACATGAATTAGTATGAAAAGGAGGTGATGCATATTTGTAAATAGATAGAATACGAGAAATGTAAAAAATATTAAAATATAATGATTAACCGTATATATATGTGTATGTAAAAACTGGACATGAATCATTGACTTTGTTAGTGAAGGTATGACATGATTGACTAAACATTTAGTTGTGTCGTAATGGTTAGTTGATGAGTCTCCAATGGCTAGTTGGGCTATTGAGGGCTCAACTGACTGTTGGGACTAAAAAAGTTAATTTTACTCAAGCATGCAAGCACATAAAAGAGACAACAAACAAGTTTCTACTTCTAGCCCTCTAAACTATTCATGTGTATCCTAAGCAACTCTAACTTAAAATGAATATATATGCATAAAGATTTTTATTAGAGAGATTCTATAAGGTTTCTCAGTCTAAACACCTCCCCGATTGCTTGGATCTTGGGAATACTGACTGGGTTGGGTTACTCAGCCCAACCGTATTAAAGTGGCAGCCACGGTTCAAGCATCGTCCCCTATCCTAAATGTTTGCCAACGTCAGTCCATTGGTGGGTAGTGACAAAGTGAAAATAAGGGGTCTTATGAATGATAGAGCATAGTGCAATGTCGTATCTTATGGAATCATTTAAAAGAATATAAAAATCAGACATGTATTTCAATCAATTTGTTCAATGTGAATCTTAGCCCTTCTAACTAGTTCAAGCTGCCCAAAGTTTAAGGTGAACATGTTTTCTAACTTAAGATGCAAGTTTAAATGATTTGGAGTCTATATGAACACATGCTTATTCAAAAATAAAGAAAAAATTAATAACAGATAATATTTAAATAAAGAAAGCTTATGATACTTATACATTACATATTTAGAGGTTAAACAGTAAATCCCCAATAGAGTCACCATTCTATGGGCATCGCGGAAAGACTGAGAGGGTTTTTTCGCCCACTTCCACGGGATGCGAAGCCTAACCTTGGTGAATGCCATCAGCTTCGCTTTTGGAGTTGCCACCAACTTTATAAGGTTCACAGATGGAGTCGGCCTTACAGCTCGGGCTAGGCTCTTAATCCTAGGATGACTCTTAGACTAGTCTGGGATTCCTGAGATTTAGAGTAAGCTATTTAATTGTAATTGGGGAAGGTGTTAGGCACCCCAATTACCCATCTTTTTAGGGTGGCTCCTCTGACCTAACAATGTCCAAATATCATTAAATGAGACTTCAAAAAAACTGGGATTTTGGTCATTTTCTGTCAGTATGCTTGAACTTGCATTCAATATGCTTGATCTTTGAGTACGCCTGATCTTTCATAGAAGTGAAAGTTTAGGCATATTGGCCCAAATGGACCCCACTCTTCTATTATAGTAAAAATAGAGTTCTGGAAACAATTCTAGAGAGATTTCTTGAGGTTCCATAGGTCTTTAAAAGCCTCTAGACACTTGGGAAATAGGAGGGTAAAAATGTCCAGAATGATATGCCTAATCTCAAACTATATGCCTAAACTCTGTGTACGCTTAATCTTTCACAGAAGTGAAAGTTCAAGCGAACAGACTTATATGGACCCCACTGAAGGTTCCGAAAGGACCGAGGTTTATAAATACCATTTGAATGGATTTAAGGTTCTATGAGAACTTTTGGCTCTATTAGACACACATGGATAGAGGGGGAGTGTTTTCAGGTTTGTACGTCTGAAAAGTTCCGTACGGCTGAACTTATGTATGCTCGATCTTTCACAGAAATGAAAGTTCAGGTGTACAGCTTCGTTTGGGCCCCACTATGGGTCTGAAAAGATTCAGAGATTGTATATGCCCTTTAGAGGGATTTTAAGGATCTTTGAAGCCTTATGATCTTGTTAGACATATAGGGACAGTGATGGGGAATGTTCAGCACTATACATCTGAACTTGTTTGTACGCTTGAACTTGTGTACACCTGAACTTTTATTGAATTAATAGTTCAGGCGTATAACACTTGAATAATAGTCCAACAGTTTGCCTTTATTGATTTTTGGGCCATCAAAAGCGGTCCTTTAGACTTGGAATTTTTCAAAGTGTTGGGTTATCATTCTAGAAGGCTCTCTAGAAAATTCTAGCCCCATTGGATAAGGGTGGACCCCATTTGGAATTTTCCAAAATGGGTGGGTTATGTGTAAACCTGTAGAGTTTTATGAGAATCAGTGGGTTGTGGGACCCATTCCGGGGGTTACACCCATGGGGTTGAGGCCAAATTTTATAGGGAACATATAGACAATATTATGAAATTACTATACAAAAGGGCAAAGTGACAAGTGCATAAGGAGTTATTTAGCAAACAAGAGGAGTGACAAAAATTAATGTAGAATATGAACAACAAAACATTAATTCAAATTAAAATTTGGTAAAATACTAAAATTGCAATAAAATAGGCTACAAAACTTAATTTACACATGTAAATTAGTTAGCTAATAAACGAAACAAAAATCATTTGAAAATAATTTTTACGGACAAATTTAAAATTCGCGGACCTCTCACTGCTCAGTCTATATAGTGTGAAAACACACTTGCACAGTGGGAAGTCGGGTCCACTTCAGGGATCAAATGAAATCATTTGGGGCTTAAATTTTGTAGAAGTGTAAGTCACTATGACAGTGATGCACAGTAAAAATTTGAGCTTCTAACTCTTCCGGTTGGAGGAGTTGTGATCCTCACACTCTTGACTGCTAAAAAACAAGACAAAAAGAGGTGAGACAAGCTTGTCTCCCCTATGTCCCACTATGGAGATTTCTTAAATGAGTTTAGGGATGGGTGCCTTACAACATGAGGGGCTTTTGAAAATAAAAAAGAGGGGAAAGGACCAACCTTAGCATAAACCTTTTCTTTCCTTTCTTTTCTCTCTCTCTTTTTTTTTTTTTGGAATTTCTTGTTCTGATTTTTTCTCTCCCTTTTCTTGGACGAATTGGGGGTCTATTTATAGGTGGGGACCAAGGATGGGGGCTCATGGGGATGGTGAGATGGATGGCCATGTTATGGTAGGTCCCACACTAACATGTGGTGGTGGAGGGGGTTTAAATGGTGCAAGGTGGAAGGGTTTTAGCCATATGTAAGGGACATGTGGAAAGGGGTGAAGACTAGTGGCTGTAGTGAGGAGGTGAAGAAATGGGCGGTGTAGAGAGGGGGTAAGAAATGGATGGTGTAGAGTAGGGTACGAAATGGGTGGTGGAGAGGGGGTGATAGAATGAGTGGCTATAGTGAGGAGGTGGGAGGTGGACCATGGGCTAGGGCCTTGGACCCTAAGGCCTTAGCTCTTCATTAGGAATATTCTAAATGAAAGACCCAAAATGCAAGCCACTTTTAGGATTTTTAGGAAAATGGTGATTTTTAAAAAAAGTAATGATTACTTTTTCTAAAAAATATCAATGACTTTTCGGATTTTGTTATGAAAGATGACCTTTGCATTTTGTAAAATACAAGCTCTGATTATTAGCGAAGCCGATGTCCGAGTCAAAATATATGTCCAAAACCCTGATTTGTCTCGAACCAAATCTTCAGTAGAATTGAGACATATTTTCACTGAGTCCCAAGTGGAAATATTTGAGGTCATGAGATATTTAAGGTCTTGGAACTATGAGTTCATAGGTTCTTGGAGAGTTCTCGGAGGCTCACCATGTATCAAATGCTGGTAGAAGGGGTTCTGCTGTGCTTTGAGGGAGAATGGGGGTAATCGGGGCATGTTGGGTCTCTTAAAGGTCCTGATATGGGTCTTCTTAGAAGGTCTTAGGTTTACCAAGATGAAGCTACTGATTAACTGAGTTTCTGATTTGTGATGAATTCTCAAGGGTCTACCAAGGGTCCATCACTTGCTGCAAAATGATTGGGTTTGCTCTAAGGAGATTAGAGAAATTGATGTAGAGTGGTTCTGGCAATACCTAAACTTAAAGGCTAGCCTTGAAGTCTTGGCAAAAACCTGTTAGGTTATGTATTGTTAATGTCCATGCACAAAACAAAGTGAGAACATGTAGTGGTAATGTATATATGACTTTATCATGTATACTATATATGTATGTAAGTCGAAGTGTTAGAGTCTAGGAAAACACCAAGAAAAATGACTTGAAGCCAGAATGACCATGCCAAAGAGACTTAAGCATCATGGAAGAATCCTCACTCTCAAGGGTAAACTACCTTAAGGAAGCCAACACATCAGTTCCAAGCACAGAAAGGTAAATTAGGTATATGTGACCAAATGGTAGGTGTGTGTGTGCTCACAAAACCTCGAGACCATGGTTGACCCTAAGAATCACTTAAGAGACTTAATTAGGGTCTAATTGAAATGCACAAAGAATCCAATGTTCAAAAAGAGTGAAAAGGGTTTGCTGGGGAGGAAGTGCCTATGCTGACTAGTGTTATCTAAGTCAATATATTTTAAGGCAACTTCCAGGGAACCCCTAGATCAACTAATTCTGAATTATACTATAATATTTACATGGATGGAAATACCTAGAAGTCTACTTTCCAACAAAAAAATGGCGAAGGATTTTAAGTTTTCTAAAGAAAGTTACAGTCGTTTTCCCTAGAGGTGTCAATGCTGAAAACCAGGGTAGCACGGGTGCCTGCAAGCAGAGGGGCGGGCGCCCAAGGAGGGGTACCTGGGGTGCCTGAGAGTCATGGTGGGCGGTTGAGGTAGCAACGCTTAGATTTTTAACCATTGTTTTTAACCATTAGAAGGCTTGGGAAGACTTGGCTTGCCTATATGAGCTTGTGACTAGTCCCAAATGATCTAAGAACTTCTCCTACACATCTTACAAACATTCTTGAGCATTCCTTTGGTGATAATCATATAATCATTTGAAAATCCTCTACATGAGGTGATGTTGAGCAAAATAGGTAAATCTACCTAAAAAGAGGTGAAAGCAAGTCTTGTGGAGCTAAGGATTGGTAAATCCATCATCCAAGACTTGGAGGAGAAGAAGCCCTTGAAGCTATTAAAGAGTTTATGAGAGCTTGAGCCCAACTTAGGAAAACAAATCAAGAAAGCTCTCTTTAATTAGGTGTGAAGACCATAGTCACATATGCCTTCAAGAGGCTAAGCACCACTACCATCATTCTCATTCCCATCACTTGAGTACATCCGCTAGAGCCACTAGACGTGGAAGCTTTTGCTGGAGACATCAAAAGCTAGATTGGGAGTTCGCCAGAGACCCTGAACTCATCTGCACTTATTGAAGACACCTAGTGCAAAGTCACCTCTACTAGAGACACTAGATGTAAGATTTAGTTGATGTCCTTGTAATAGTTAGGTATAACTATTAATAAAATCAACATGCCCACGCAATGGGCACTGGACAGTGGACGTAGGCCGATGTGTCGAACCACTATACATCTTGTGTCTTTTTGGTTGCATGTATTTTGTATATTTATAAACAAGCACAAGCATCTAGGCCTTAGTTGAACTTGTAAATTGGTTTAATCCTCAAAATTAAGAAATACATTGAATTTTTAATTCATTACTTATCAATCACTTTAGGACTTCACTTAAAGAACTAAACTTAAGTGATCACATTGTTTGGAATTTATAGTATTCTGGTTTGATTGCATTTTATCTCTATTTGTATTTATCTTAATTATGCAAAGTAGCCCAACGCTCTAACTAAGGTTATTGTAAAATGGATTAATCAAAGCTACCTTAGGGAACTTATCAACCTTGCTCTCACTCTACTATAGATAACACAATAGTGCATGACGAAGCCTTGTCATCTATGATTAGTTCATAGAAAATAGAATTACTTAAGTAAACAAATTTCCGTTGCACATTAAGATAAAAATAAGTAAATCAAAAGGGGGTTACACAATAACTAAAAAGGAATAAAAAAATTGTAGATATCCTATTCAACCCTCTCTAGGAATTTCAAAACTGAGAATTAGCCTATGACTAATTTGAATTTGGTTATTTGGAAGCCTTTCGGGGACTTGTAGTAGGTCAAATATATTGAAACTGTCTTTTAAGGGTTTTGGGGAAGTATTGAGACTTTAGGGTTTTTTGGGTCTCTGGATATCTTGGTTCTTTAGACAACTTTAAAGATGATTAGGATGAGAGGACACAAGACATGACTTGGAGCTATTTAGGTGATAGGGGCAATTTTTTGGGTTTACTGAGGGTCCAATTTTGAGAAAAATGATAAATTTTGAAGATGTAGGGATAAAATGGTAATTTTTCTAGCCTTTAATCTTCATTGTTGGAAGGCTTATGAAGGCCGGGGAGTTTTAAAAAAAATGAGTCCAATAGATTGAAGTTGGAAATTTTAAAGGTATAGGGGTAAAATAATAATTTTCCAAGCTTTTGATGCTTCAATGTGGGAAGGCTTATGAAGGTTGGCAAATTTAGAAGGGCTTTAATGTGGGAAGGCTTATGAAGGCCAAGAAGTTTTGGAGAAAATGAGTCCAATAGATTGAAGTTGAAAATTTTAAAGGTATAGGGGTGAAATGATAATTTTTTAACCTTTTGATACTTCAATGTGGGAAGAGTTATGAAGGTTGACAAGTTTAGAAGGGCTTCAATGGGGCTGATAGATCAAAACTTAGAACCTCGTAGTCCTAGGGTGATTTTTTGTGTGTGGAGAAATTAGGGTTTAGCTTGGCTGATCTTTGGATAAAGTTTAGACATTGTCATTGTACTTTGTGACCAGAGTATCCATTGAGAATGCCTGACTATCTAAAGTTTAAAGGTGTATAGAATTGGGCCTTATCCCTTGCTATAATGAACTCATCTGATTCCATTAATTGACCCGAGTCAAAATTTGGGTGTTGACACCTATGATCACTTTAAGAAGTTCCTTGGTTTGTCTTAAGAGACTTACAGTAAGAGAACACTAATATTACTTTAGATTGCTCTGAGAAGTTCCTTGGTTTATCTTAGGAATCTTACATCAAGAGAATGCTAGAGCGATTCTGTATGCATAATTACAAATCCATTGATACTCCCATCAAGAAGGTTTATACTTTGAACCTGAACATGTGTCATAACATAGATACAGAGTTGGAATAAATGAAAAACATCCTTTATTCAAGTGCTATTGGTAGTCTGATGTATGCTATGAAGTGTATACGACCAGACATAAGCTTTGTAGTAGGACTGATCAGTCGTTACCGAAGTAACCTTGGGTTAATGCACTGGAGGGTAGTAAAACAAATTCTTCGATACTTGCATGGGATTGTAGACTATATGTTATGCGTCTAGGGAGCAAACTTAGTATTACAAGGCTATAGTGATGCAGATTGGGATGGTGATTTGGATGAGTGCAGATCTACATCTAGCTATACTTTTCTCTTAGCATGAAGAGTTGTTTCTTGGTGTAGTAAGAAATAGTTATGCATCGCCTTATCTTAGATGGAATCAGAATACATTACATATAGTGCTACTCTGCAAGAAGCTGTTTGGCTCTGTAGGTTCCTTCGGCCTCTTGACATCGTAAAGAGTGCCAAGGATCCCATTACGATTTATAGTGATAGCATATCATTATTGGCATATATAAAGGATCTGAAGTATCATGGATGAACCAAACACATTGACATACATTATATTTTTGTAAGAGATGATTACATAACAGGAGCTGGTCCTTAGGCATATTTATATGAGTCAAACGGTTGTTAACCCACTCACTAAGCCTATTCCTATTGATACGTTTAAGGCAAACATGAGAAGTATGAGACAATGTAAAATTTAATGTTTGGGTTTTTAGCATAGGATTAATAATATTCGGTTTATGATTAGATACCTTTGGGATTTGTAGACATTTATTTATTTAATAAGATCACGTTGATTTGTTATTCCATGTTGTATGGATTGTTAATTGACATGATTAGTTGCACACACTAGCACCATGTGATTAGACATATGGTGTGATTCGTCACTAGGAATAGATTATGTACTCACACCATGATCATCCTGATGCATGATTTTTGAGAACGACAAGATGTCGAGCATATTGTGGATGCTCACACTAGCTTTTGGTGCAATAGAGTGCAAACTATGCATGCATTTATGCTATCACCCTAATTGGAGTCGAAAGCAGGTTCTAGGTGAATCGGCATGATATACATAGCTATATATGCATGTATACTTGAGAAAACAGAGTGTAAGACTCTAATCAAGCATAATATAGAGCGACTGTATTATGAGAGCTTGAGTTAGGCATATGAGAGAACGATTGGACTTAGACCCATACAGTGTTGAGAAATTGACAAACTCTTAGTTAGCTCAACTATAATATGCATTTCATACTGCATGTGCTATTACAACCATGGCCTACATATGTAAGTGAGCTAATTCACTGCTCTCCTTACAGTATGAGACTTTGGTCATGTAGGCATTTGTGCTTTTAGAGATTCATGACTATGTTGTGATGTTGATGCTTTATGATTACTACTTTGGTATGTTCCCTATGACCATGAGTGATTTGGTCTAAAGGGGCATGGCTGGGAAAACGGTTAAGCCAAGACTAAAGAACATGAGGGTTGAGGAAGATGATTTGATATATCCGTTGATAGTAATGTATGCATAAGCCTGGCCTCATATTTAGATGATTAGTTGAGTCAAACCAATTTTTTCAAAAGGTTAAAAATTGTTTTTCAAACTTGAATTATCCCTATAAAAGGCTTGTGGCGAATACTGGAAGTTGGCATTGTTTTGATTATAGAACTCCAGAGGGGACAGAAAATGCTCAATTTGATGTGACAAATCAATCTGGGGCATGGTTGAGTTGTTGTATATAAGATGTGTTTTGCTAGTTATGTACATAGCTTAGCAAGGTTTTCTCTCCTAGAGATCACAACTCCTGTTGGTTGCACACCGTATTTCCCTATATGAGATACCCAGAGGATGGAGAGTAGATGAGTAATGAGATTAACTATTCTGCCACACTATGGATGAGTGAGAGATGTTAGAGTTTGAGTCAAATTGGACATCCATGTGGACATCCAAACTCACATAGAACTCTTGCAAGACTTATCCAAAGGTTTAGATCTTGTTCGGCCATGAGGTGGCAGTCAGGCCTACTCATGGCCTAGGGTGAGTTGGCACCTGTGGGTCCCATCCTTAAATGTAGTAAATAAACAAGGCAGAAGAGTGATTTTCCATTTTAAATTATTTTTCACGTGTTGGTTGTTGGCCCTCATAGAAATATCTTTGAGTAGGTGGCATTTCCTTATATGTTTATACAACATTTATTGTTGTGAGTGCTCATAGAGTTTGTGTTGGTCCATCAACCTCTAACAAAGAGATATCTTCATAGGATAAGTCTTGAAGAACAACTCCTTGAACTCATTATAAAGAGTAATGCATATGAACTGTGCATCGGTAGGCTTAAGGCCACCTAATAAATCAGCAATGTCACTTTGTTGGCTTAAGTTCTACCACATAAGCAACTTGTAATCAATTAACAACTTATGAGTGTTCATATTGGTAAATCCATATTACCAAGTTGTGTTAGAGAGAAATAGACTCTTGCTTTGGGTCTAACTGAGATAAATCTTACTTTTATGCATATTCTTATTTTAGAAACTCTCAAAGCTGAACCGAATAGTCATACTAGACTATCAAGAGGTCTAAGCATTGCACACAGTCAATTCTACTACAATTGATCTTCTGCTGGAGACCCTAGAAGAAAAAGTCCACCGGAGACACTGGACTAGAGCACTCATCAGAGACACTGGGTGTGGCACCTTCCTTCACCGAAGCCACTGAAGGAAGTTGAATAAGTTTGTTGATTTACTTTTGTAATAGTATTAGACTATTAATAAAAAATCAACCAAGCTCGTAAAGTGAGCCATTCGACAGTGGACATAGGCCATAGTGCCAAACCACTATAAATCACTGTGTCTTTGTGTTGTTTGCATATTTTCTTATATTATGTTTTTCTATTTATCTTATTTATGCAAATTGCACAACATATTGATTAAAGTTATCAAATTTTAAAATAAAAGAATAAATCAAGAAACCTTAGGGAATCTATCAACCCATTTTGCTATAGGTTACACTATAGTGCATGACGGAGAACAATGGCCTATGATAAATTAATAGAGATTAGATTTACATGTGTGTTATTCTGCTGCATAATAATGTATAAGTGTAACACCCTTGAACTCGGACTCGAATATGGGATCCGTATGCACCTTGAATTTGGATCATTACTTCATAATCCAATATTTCTAATATTAATGGCCAAAGTTCCATAGTTCAATAGTCTTAAGTTCCTTAGTTCGATAACTAATCCTTAATTTAATAGCCCATAATCTAGGTTCAAATATAATGGAAGCAATTTACTAAGTCTAATAATCATAAGAATTCAATAAGTAGCAGCGAAAATATTCAATATAGCTTTAAATCATACCAAAGTATCAATGAAATAAGCAACTATTAGCACCCAAATTTTGACTCGGGTCATCTAATGGACTGAGTAAGCACATTAAAGCAGTGTTTTAGATCAGACCTTAGGCAACCCTGGTCTAGGAAGACCAAGTCTGGATTCTAGGAGGTTAGACATCCCTTGTGAAATCTTCCTTGGATATTTCGGTAGCAAAAAGTATGATCTATATCATGCCATGTTTAGTACCATCTAAAGGATTAGTCCAAAGTCACCATTTCTAGTCAAACCCTAATTATCCGAGAAAGCATTGATAGGACTACTAGGGTTTAAACTTAGAATTACCAATCTCATTTCCTTCGAAATTCTCTAGACTCCATAAGCCTTCTTATAGTGAAGCATTATAGGTAGTGAATTTTCAATTTTACCCTTTTACTCTCAAAACAACTCATTGGACCTCAATAAACCTCTAGAGCTTCTCCCATCACCTGAATGATATCACGTCAGATTCTACACACTCCAATCTTAGCCCTCTTCAAATAACTGTCCCTAAAACAAGTCTTCATCAAACCTGGCAACAACCAATATCTCAATTTCCTAAAAGAACTAAGATATTATGATCTAAATATGGCTCTCAAAAAGCTCTTAAAAGGTCCCTCGACATCTAAATTCAGAAGTGTTAGTGGTCGTCTCTAAGTTTCTGTCTTACCTTCGATAAGTTATCTCTTGATCAAAGCCATTTAAGACCTTGAACTACTCCAATATATTGAATCTCTTCCAAGTCATATCAAGGAATTTCTAGTTGTATTTGACCCTTAATAAACCCTTGGGAGCTCCCCAAACAGCCAAAATCTGAATAGTAAGTGGTCATATCTCTAGATTTGTAAGGTCTTTGAAAAACCTTCTAATAATTACAGTAATTTACAAGACTAATCTACTCCAATTTCTCCATTTTTTTTGAAATGAGTTAAAACATTTGAGGCAACTATCAGGTCTTCAATTACCCCCAAAAATTCAATGGATCCAATATTTAGCCTATTAGTGGCCATCTCTTGGTAGTTCCAATATCCTCAAAAGATTGTCACCCTGGACCATGTTATTTGAACACTCAACAAGCCTCAATCATTGCATTATGTCCCAATCAAGTTGAAACACTCTTGACTGACTTTGGCACACAGTGGACCTCCAAGAATTCTCTTGGAACTCACATTCTACAAGGTCAGGCCCATTTTCTTAGTCTTTTCCCTTCCCTCAAAAGACTATCTCTTGAAGGGGTTAATTATAGACCTAAGATAACCCAAAATCTTAATTCTTCAGTATACTATGATCATCTTGCTCTACTAAGTGATGCCCCTTTGAAAAGCTCCTGAGGATTGCTCAGGAACCCAAAAGCCAAGCTGCTAGTTCTTGTGGCTTCAAGAATATTAGACCTTCAATAATCTGTGACCCATTGATTTTCAATCCCAAGATCAACCAACTCTAGTGAAAATTCCATCCAAGATTTTCTGCTTCCTATAAGATGGTTTCGAGTATGATTTCCTGCTTGAATTTCAGTTTTCAGAATGGTTTGAGCCTGTACCTCACAAAACCCAAGGGT
>JAOXJP010192803.1:0-12220 GCA_025762735.1 Platanus orientalis | reverse complement strand
CCCTTTTCATTCTTTTGAGCATTGGGCTCTTTGTGCATTTTAATTAGACCCTAATTAAGTCTTCTAAGTGATTCCTATTGTCAACCATGGTCTCGGGGTTTCGTGAGCAAACACATACCTACCATTTGGTCTTATATATCTGATTTACCTTGATGTGCATAAAACTAATGTGTTGGCTTCCTTGAGGTAGCTTGCACTTGAGACTTGGGATTCTTTCACGATGTTTAGGTCTCTTTGGCATGGTTATTCTGGCTTTAAGTCCGTCTTCTTGGAACTTTCCCAGACTCTCTTCTTGGACTTACATGAATACACACATTACATATAAAAGTCTTATACAGATGACAAGTACATATACTTACATTTATTTTGTGCATAAACATTGACAATACATAAAACCTAGCAACATTGTCACGTGGTCCCCCTTCTCTCCGCCTCCAGCATGCTTCTTCTTCCTCACAATGGAGACAGTGGAGCGTGGTCCCTCTTCTCTCTGCCTCCAGCATGCCTCTTCTTCCTCACAGCAGCGATGGTCAATGGTGGTCCAAGTTTTCTCCACCTCAGGTCTGCCTCTTCTTCCTCACAACAATGACAGTCAACGTTAGTCCCTCTTCTCTCCTCCTCTTCAAGTACATTCTTTTACTCCCTTGTTTATTTATTTTTTTCGAACCCTAACTTTGTTCTGATTGGATTATGTTGTTGAGACTTGGAGCATTTGATATTTTAGTAAAAATATTTCTTTTCTTGTCAATGAAACTTTGGTTTTAGTTGATATTTTCTCTTAGAAGTTGGAGATCAGTGAGTTGGTTTTTTGCTTATGCTGTAAGAATTTATATATTAAAAAATCAACTAAAATTCTAGATTTGTAAAGTTCTATTCGTATAATCAGATTTGGGCTTTTACAATCCCATAGTATCATGTGATCTATTAGGGTGATTTCTCCCCAATATATGACCTGAACATCAATCGGTGTTGAGTTTTCACCCATCAAGATACCGCCCTCCTCTGTTTTTTATGTTTTGTGTCTCCAAAATCCCTATAAGGGCATATTGATGTCAATTTGAGAAACTGTGTTTTTTTACGTTCTCCCTCACTTTTTAATTTTTCAGAAGGGTCTCGTGCTCTAAGTATCTCCAAAGTAGCTCAATTATATTCTTTTCAGGGAAGGTGGTGGGTTAAGCATATTTCTTTAAAATTCATACTCATAAAAAATTTAAAACTAAGGGGTTTTCTTAGTCCAAATAGTGTGGGAGCCTATTATCTTAAGAACACATCACATAGGTTGGATTAAACAATCAAATTCTATTTTGACACAAATTGCTCATTTGAACTTGTTTATGTAGGTTTAATGTCATCACCAAACTCTTCAAGAAGCATGAACAACACCAGTTCTAGTATTTATTGTCAGTGCTACCAGTTAGCATGGTTGAACACTTCATGGACAGATTTAAATCCTGGCAGAAGATTTTGGGGATGCCCCATTTATGATGTATGACTTTATCTAAAACCTTGGATTACAATTATTTTGTGGTTTGTATTAATGTTGGCATTTATATCATTGTAAAGAGACAATTAATGTGATTTCTTTACATGGTATGACCCTGCGCAATAGATCAAAACAAATGATCCCTGGACTATGGCGAAAGAATAAAAGTTTATCTGAGAAGATTCAGAAAATGGAAGAGCCCTTCAGTGCCACGAAAATAAAGATGACGAGTTAAAAGAGCATCGTTCTTTGAAAAACCTTCACCTGATCAGAATGAAGGAGAAAAACAAGAGGAAGTTTGGTGAGCTGCACCAAAGGGAGAAAAACCTATTCTATTGAGTTAACGTTTTTTTTTTTTTGTGATCATATTACTGTGAAACCAAATGAAAAAGGAAAACATTTTTATTTACCATAGGTTAGACCGTGTAGGGTTTGTTTACAATATATTTTGAAAGTGTATTGGATGATTTTTTTTTTTTTTTGGGAACAGGATGAGGTGTATAAAAGATAAGATGATATATTGTTGACATTGGATCTCTTATGGTGATGTTGAATGATGTGTTAGAACTTAAAAGTCGTTTCCTGGGTTTATATTGTTATGAAGAGATCATTTCGACTACTGTTATGCTCTTAATTGGAAAATCAATCTTATTTTTCCTTCTTTATTTACAATTTTTTTATTAAGGTTGTGTAAATTGAGGGAAATGAAAGGATGTGAACGAAGGAAATGAATGAATAGTTTAGTTTCCCAATTGTGTTTGGTTGAAACAGAAATTTGATTGGAAGTGGCACAAATTTTCATATCAGAAAAGATGAAGTTATGAACAACAAGATGTCCATGAATTTTTCATTTCCATGCTTGACGGGATACATGAAAAGGTGATTGCTTTTGTGTATTGCTTGTGCTTGTATGATTTTTTCAATTCTCAATAAAACAAAACAATCAAGTGGGTTCGGTGTGGGAAATCATACATTTAAAGTCAAGATTATGGCATGTCTAACTAGGTGTCGCCATGCCTTTTTGTCTAATAAAATATGTTGGTACAAATTCAGGGTTTTGATAGACCAAAATTCATATACTAAATAAAGCTAAAGTAAATGAAGTTATAATCAAACTTTAATGCAAGATTGGCAAAGTTCTTTCACATTGAAGAAATGATGGGTGTAGGAATTCCCACGTTGGTAAGAGCTTGGTTGTTGGTTCTATAAATGCCTATAGTTATTTCTTTCATGCTCAAAAGTCTGGTGCTCTTTTGTTTGAATGTGGTGGGCTGTTTTCTTTTGGAGAGGCAAGGATGAAATTTTATTGAAAACTAAAGCAAAGAGAGCACAAACAAACAAAAAAAGGCCAGCCACCAAGAAGGTGAGAGGCCAACCACACACACAAACAAAAGCGAACTACAACTCCTCCCTCCAAAGATAATCCCAAGCCTCATCTTCGAAATCAGGCCAAATAGCAACCCACTTTAGCAAGATGCCATAAATATAGAGAATGATTTCCTCCACAATCCAGGGAGACCTGAACACCAAATATTAATTGTCACATTGAAGAAATCCACCTCCCAATCATTTAGATTTATGCGGAGACCCGAACACCAAATATTAACTGTCACATCAAAGAAATCCACCACCATCCCTCTAGGGTTCATAGCTAAAGAATAAAGGTTTTTGAAAGTCACCTTCAGAGGAACCTCTCTAATCCATCTATCTTCCTAAAAGCGAATCTCCCTCCCGGACCCCAAATTAAAACTAGTGTAACTCCAGAATATGTCTCGCAAGTTCTAGATAGACTTCCACATACCACAACCATGCCTCACCCACACCTCCTTCGCTTCCCAACAAGACTACTCCCCGAATCTAGCCACCACCACTCTATGCCACAAACTCTCTTGCTTGACCCCGAATCTCTACAACCACTTAGCCAGTAAAACCCTATTATGCTCTCTAATTGAACACACTCCAAGACTCCCACAACCCAAGGGCATACAAATGGACTTACAATCCACGAGGTGGTAACAATGATGATCCGCCTCATTGTTCCAGAGGAAATTACAGAACCTGGCCTCAATAACCCTAGCAACATATCCAATGATGGTAAGGAGCAAAAGGTAATAATTCGGGATCGATGCCAAGGTGGCTTTCAAAAATGTAAGTCTACCCCCTTTAGACAAAAGAGCATACTTTCAAGAACACAATCTCGAGGAAATCCTATCAATGACTGGATTCTAGACTCCTTTAGACTTGAAACTAGCCCCCAACGACATACCAAGATAAGACAATGGTAGCACCCTAATTTTACACCCCAAAATCTAAGCTAGACCCTCAATGTTAGGAACCAACCCGACTTGAAATAACTCATTTTATCCCAAATTGATCTTAAGCCCTGAAACTGCCTCAAAACCACAGAGGATGCACCTTAGAATGCCTAATTAGGTCTCACCAGCATCATAAAAAATCATAGTGTCATCCATAAACTACAAATGAGAGATTCTATAGCCACCCTCCCCACCATAAAACTTGGAGATACTCATCCTCGACTCTTCTGATCATTTTACTCAGAACCTCCGACACCATAATGAAAAGAGGAGGAGACAAAGGATCTTCTTGCCTCAAACCCCTAGAACTCTTAAAATAGCCAGTCGGGCAACCATTGACCAACATAGAAAAATTAACTGATCTAATACAATAGAACATCCAACTCCTCCACTTCACCCGAAATCCATTCTAGCTAATATGTAGTTCAGGAATCCCAATTCACATTATCATAGGCCTTTTCCATGTCCAATTTACATAGTAAAGCATTTCTACCCAGCATCCTCCTATCCTCAATACATTCATTAGCAATGAGGACATTATCCAAAATTTGCCTCCCCTCCACAAAGTTACTTTGAGGCTAAGCAATAATCTCCTTCATAACCACTTTTAACCTCAAAGACAACACCTTCTAGATGATCTTATACACACTACTGAGAAGATTGATTGGTCTGTAATCCTTTAGATCCTTTGCATCTAGACATTTTGGAATTAACACAATAAATGTTTCATTTAAATGCTCATAGAACTCCTCTGAAAAGTAAAATTATTCCAACACCTTCATCATATCATATTTTATAATATCCCAATACTTTTGAAAGAAGGAAATGGAGAACCCATCGGGGCCTGGAGCTTTGTCACCTTTCATCCTCGAGACCACCTTCCACACCTCCTCCTCAGAAAACCTTATCTCAAGCATGTTCCTAACTACCCCCAAAATGCGATCAAAGGTCATCCCATCAAGATCGGGACGCATAAACTGGTCCTCCCTGTGAAGATTCCCATAATAATCTCCCACCTCTTTCGTGATTTCCCCTTAGTCCTGCAACCACCTCCCATTAATATTCAAACCATGTAACTCATTGGAAATCTTATGATGGGACGCCTGTTTGTGAAAAAAACTGTGTTTTTAGCCCCTTCCTTCAACCACTTAACCCGAGCTCTCTGCGGCCAAAAGATCTCCTCTTTCAAAGCCGACCCCATAAAATCCTTCTTGAGACTCACTCTCTCACTGTGCTTCAAAATGGACAAAGGGCGCTCTTCCTCTAAAAGGTCCAGAACCCTAATCCATGTCTTGCACTCCTCCATGAAACCTTTTAACTTAAGCCTAAATTTTAATGATTTTAACTTGAGTACAAACTTCATGCTCGGATTGCCAGAAAACGCCACACGATTCCACTCATTGGAGACCACCTCCATAACGTCCGGCTCCAGAAACCACATCTCCTCAAATTTGAATGAGCACAAACCCCCTGTGGGCTTACAAATCTCCAAACAAATAGGGGCATGATCCAAGGTGGTTCTAGACAATACCGATTGAGAGCGATCTGGGAACAAATCCTCCCAATCCCCACAAAAAAGAACCGATCAAGCCTACTCAAAATAACATTTTATTGAAAGTTGGACCAAGTAAATTTAGCCCCCTTAAGAGGCCCATCAATCAATCCCCATCTATCGATAAAAGCCTCAAAATAGTCCATACTCACATCCTTACCAGTCTCATTCCTACCATTTCTTTCCCATGAAAACCTAATGAGGTCGAAAGCACCCCTGTTGCATCAAGACAAATCCCATAGAGCCTTAATATCATCTAACTCTTGTAAGAAATCACTAACCTCCGACCTAAGGTTGGGACCATACACCCCCTCAAACACCCACTCATCCAACTTACCCTTCACCCTACACCTCACTGAAACTGAGAAAGCCCCCAAAATATGCTCCAACACTTTAATCATGTCCACGTCCCAAATCACAAGGATGACCCCAAAGGCTCCTCAAGATGAAAGAGCTAACTAACCACAAATTCTAGACCCCCACACATCCTAATAACTGACTCAGACACTAACTGAATCTTTGTTTCTTACAAACAAAAGATAACCGGCCCCGATCCTCAATATTTTGAAGAATAGTGGTCCTTTTATCCCTGTTATTCATCCCTCTAACATTATACGAAAGAATCTTAAGATCCATGGAACACAATTAAAGAACCCATTTCTTTTCTCGATCCTCCATCACTCCTCGTCCCTTCTATCCTCTCATAATTCACACTACTTCCCAATCTTTTAAGTTCCTTCCTTAACCTTTTGTCAATCAATGGGTCAAGCCCACTTGCATGGGACCCCATGCTCCTTCTTCAAAATTCAATCATTCTAAATAAACCTATAACCTCATCTTTAAAACCCTCATAAGAGATACCTAAGAAAGGACCAAAATCACCTAACTTATTAACCACCCATTCCGATAAAATCTCCTCATTACGCTTAGTCACCCCCTAATAGGGAATTGGAATCTATAAATTTGAGACGTTTTAGAGTAACCATTCCTTATTCCCCACCCTCATTGCACCCCACACCATTTACTAATTCATCACAACACTCCAACCTAGCCAACAGCTCAACCTCCACAACATAACCCACATTGAACACAGGTTCAAGGCACTTAAAAACAACTATATGACTCTCAACCTTCCTGTCCATGGCACACGGATCCCCGGTATTACTTTATTAAGCTGGATAAAGCCCTCACCCCTTCTAGGCAAACAAGCCATCCTACATAAATCTGAAACAAGACACATAGTAGATGAATTGAATTTAGATAATAAATGTAAGGATTTCAAGGAATAAACCTAATGAAAGAGGCCATTCACTGTGATCATCGACTCCTCAATCACATGGCCAAAACGGTTTGGGGTAGCGCCCCCACCCAAGGCCAGATTCCCCTGGTTAGACTCTCCCCCTTCCGGTAATCCCACCATAGCTTAATTAGACCACTCATTAGAAGATCCCCTATGTACCATCATAGTGGAATCTCTCGACAGAGGAGAAGGATCCCCAGTCAAAGATGAAGCCCACATCCTTTGAGGAACAACAAAATGGTGCTCAACACAATTACCCTTCAAAGTGCTACAACACCCATTCATGTACCATGGTTTAAATGGAAGAGATGACTTCCCAACCCCTAGAGCAACAAACGAACCACCACCACCACCCAAAGCACAAAACCCTCCATCTGACTTACTCAACGAAGTCACCACCATGTCCGATTCCACGCTAAGCAAATCAGCTATCAAATGATGATCCACACCAATCGAAACCCCAGTCGCAATAGCTTCCAAACCCACCACTGGCCCCACGAATGGACACACCCAATCTTCTGGCTACTCGATCTCCTCTGGTTCAAAGAAATGAAAATGTCTCAGCCATCGAATCCCCATACCACAGCAGCGTCTCCCCTAGCCCAACACCAGGATTACCCATCTTCCCCAGGCCACCCTCTCCCTTCTCCTTCGACGTGGCTTGCCAAGAAATTGCCAAGATCTCATCATCTAGGACATCTAGAACCTCCTGACGATCCCATTAGTAGGGGAGATGGGGGAGAGCTCTCCTAGAGGAGAGTCTAGGACAAAAAAGCATTCCCCTTCTTCGACCGTGTTGGACTGCCCAAGCCTACCTAGATTTATATATGAAGCAATGAGCCTCCATTCCCATTTGGATGAAACAATTCCCACCCTCCCTAGAGCTTTCGTCCCATTTGAATCAAGCCCAGCCCCCTTCGCCACCCCAGTTGGTTGATTGATTCAACCAGACACCGGTTCACTCGCCCTCCCAACTATGATGGTAAAGTTTGAAACCCCACTAGGCCCCTTATCAGTAGATGGGAAATTCACCTTCACACGAAGCCTATCCTGAGCATTATCCAAAAAGGTAGTTGTCTCCCTAATCCTTGTCGAAAAACTCTTAATATGGGACTGTGACTACATAGGCACAAACACCTCATTATAGGTAACCTCACCCAAGGGGAAACTGTATTCAAAATTTGAAGATGACTTCCCCCACACGAAAGTCGAACTGTCAAAGCCACCTGTCAGAGCAGCTACCGGATTCCCCCCTACAAGAACTCTGTCGTGGACAAAAACCTCTACCTAATTCTGACAACTATTCCCAAGCAACTGTGACTCCCTGGATATCGAGATCTCCCCATTAATGGAAATCACCATCAGAAAAGCTTGCCACCCACAACAATCGAAAGCAGGCGAGGAATCCCATGAATGTCACCTGCTTCCACTTTTAATCTGGCCCAACGCATTTCTACACAGTCTAAGGTTCTCCTGTCCACCGCCCTAAGACCCCCACACACCTTACCGATATCCTGAAAATCCGCTATAGGCCAACAATCCAAGGGGAGACCCTATACCTTTATCCACCTGTGTTTGATCAGGGATTCAGACTGTAGGGCGAGACACTCAAGCTCCCACCTATTGAAAACAAACACATCCTAATCCAAGTCATGCCCCCCCACTTACAAAGCCGATCCACATCTAGGCATGAATGGCAAATAAAAATGGTGTGATAGTCGTCATAGGGTATCTAAGATAGGGTACGCCCACCCTTAAACCAAACCTTAGAACCCCAAGCAATCTCTTTCTAGTCCACCTCTAGAAAGCGACGGTAGCACAATAACATTTTGGACCAAACATCCTAATTAGAACTGGACCTTGCTCGATCAAGCTAAATAATCCAATCTCCATCCCGCTTAAATGCTTCCCCATCTTCATTGCTAGCGTAAGAGTGAGGACCCTATGCGCTCGTAAGGGGGGAAAGGGGGCAATAGAAGTGTTATCAGTAGGGGTGGCAACAAGCTGAGCTGAGCCGAGCTTTGCCCTGCTTAGCTCGGGCTCGTCACATGAAGGTAAAGCTCAGGCTCGGCTCAGGCTCGTGGTGAGCCTAAGTTGCCAAGCTCAGGATCGGCTCGGGCTCATTAAAGTATGCTCAGGCTTGGCTTGGTCCGACTCGTCAGCCAGAAAATTTAAACAAAAAAACAGAAAACCAGCCTAATTGGGCCCATTAACCATTTTTTAAAATATATACGGGTTCTAACGTAGATTAAAAGATAAAATAAAAACTTAAATTTGAAACAACTCTATGGCAAACTTGATGTTCTTCATTTGATTCAGTGGACAATGTTTGGCCAGTGAAATTATAAAATTGAAAACAACACAAAGAATCTGTGTGGAGCGTAAAGACGTTGGCGATGCACGATTGATTTGATGAATTGTTGGTGCTCTCCTCTTCCTCTTATGTTCCATGAAAAACTCCGGTTGACTCAAAAGGTACTCTCTTCCTCTTCCTCTTTTACTCCATGAAAAATTTAGGGCTGAGGTACACGAGGAGGGATTTGGGTTTGGGTTTGGGTTTGGAAGAGAAAAAGAGAAGGGAAAGGAGAGTACAAAAACGCATGGTTGATTAGATAGGTTTTTTACCACTTGGTCCAGTCTAATCTCAAAGAGTTTTAGTCTCAGTCAAACTGTTGTTGTTAGGTCTGCTGACCTACAAACTCAAGTACATTAAATAGACCTTAGACTCTTAGTTTAGTTTTGGTAGTGGGCTTATATCATGGCAGGGCCCATCAATGCTAGTATCCATTGGGGGGTGAAACGATGCTTAGATAAGGGTGTTTTTGTCAAAACATATGTGTTAAGGGAGGATACTGTAAATACAAATTTAGTAAATATGTACTTATGCATTTATTAAGACACCTTTGTCAAGTAATGTATGTCCATTTAGCTAGAGATGATGTCACCCAAAGAGAAACCCATGTCTGTCTTTTTGTTCGTATGTAATACATATATTTCTATATATTAAAAAAATTTAACAAAATTTTTTAATGAGCCGAGCTTTTAGCGAGCCTGAGCTCATTGAAGCTCGGCTCAGGCTCACTTAGAAAACGAACTCAAATCTGAGCTCAGTCTCGGCTGATTGAGCATAAAATGAGGCTCAAGATAGGTCATGATGAGCCAAGCTCTGAGTTGAGCCGAGCTAGCTCAGCTCGTTGCCACCCCTAGTTATCAGGACACAGGCCTCTCACCTCCGCCACAGCTACCCTAAAAGAACGGTGAAGAGTGAATGCCACACTTGCCCATCCTGAAGACCCAGACCCCCCAAGGAATATCACTGCATGTCCCTTACCACTTCTAGCCATTTCAGAAACTCTAAAAAAGTTATGAAGTTTGTTAGACCCTCCCTTAATAATCAACACTCTACTGCCATCATCCACAGAGCGTATAATACCAGAAGGTTTCAACTCCCTACACGCCATATCCAAAGTCTCGTAAAACCATTGTACATAGGACTAGTGGAAGCAGATGAACATGACAAATCCTTTCCTCCTCTCCATAATACGAATCATCCTAGCATTACCCTCGTACTCCTCCTTAAACTCAAAGGATTTCCTTTCAATAACTAAGGATTGTTTAGCCACCATTCTTATCGACTATTATCTACTGCCATTCTTGATGCATTGAAAATCACCCTGTATTTTCTTGTTCTAAATTTTTGATACACAACATAATGCAGATGACACATTTTGCACAACCATTGATGGATGTTTCTGGCTGTTAAAACAGGACCTATCTTAATATCCCTTTATCCAAGTAGGGATTTGGGTGGAAGACCCTACCCAGAAGATGAGGAGTCAAAAGTTTGGTAACAAATAAAGTATAAAGGATATCATAGCTTTAATGATTTGCTCTAGTAGTGAAAGAATTTTGTCCAATGATATGTATTGACTGGGTGGGAAGGTACTGTTTATACAAGAAGGGATGCAAATAAGGAATCTTGCGTCATATTGTAAAAGGCTTGAAAGCTTCAATTTTTTCATCCTATGTTCAAAATTGTTGTTTTTTAGGTCTGATTAAGACATCCAAACCTTGTCTCTATTGCAGAAACAAACAAATGTGCCTCTTGATTGTGACAAAATTCTGGGATAAATTCATTGGAGTTACATTGGTCCCATAAAGATTTAGTGGAGAGAGAGAGAGAGAGAGAGAGAGTCAATGAAAACACGTGTTCAACTTTCCATTCTAAGCTGCTGAAATTTCCAAATAAGTGTCCCGATCAAAGTCCCTCAAGAATTTTGGAATTCAAATGCTTATGCATGACTTGACATTCATGCAACATATCCACTGATCGTTCCAAAGTGTTGGACAATATTTGCACAATGGGTGCCCTTTCCATTGCCTGGACCACCTGTTCAATTGTTTGATCACAATATTACAATCAGTTCAAGTTCTTTTAAAATCTTGAAATTCATCTTAACAAAAAACATCTTCCTTCCATTATTAGATAGGGTACTGCCAACATCCAAGTTTAGCACCCTGCAAAGGTGCAATAAAACCCAGATCAGCCATTCATGAATTTGATTGTTCCATACATATGGCAAACCATTTATTTAGCTGAAATATTTAATATCCAAAATACTTTGAAATTGCGAGGCTCAACTTAGATTTGTACCTTTTCTCCAAAAGACCACAAAACACTATTCACCAGAAAAAAAAAAAAAAAAAACGCTGATTCAAAGATTTGAACAAAAGGCTTGTGTAATCCTTCACCCTACAACGAGATCATGCGTACAGTTAGAACTCATGAAACTAATGAGTCTGAGGTGCAATATGCCTTTCAAGGAATTTAATAAAATATTGGTTCTTCTGCATACAAGAGTGTTTGAAACCCTTGGCAGAAAAAAATGAGTAGTTTAAACTTTAAAGTATCAAGGACTCAACAATGTAATTATGTGCCTCACACGGTATGGCCTCTCTAAGGTAGAGGTTGAAGTTTCAAGCCCAATGGGCAGCAATTCTATGATGGATTGCATTACAACAATGTTAATCCGATGTGGTAGTGGGATCCAGTGGGCCTAAAATTGTGCATCCTCCAATAAAAATATGGTTAAAATTCCACCTAATTCTGATAAACATGATTTGTAAAGTATTAAAAAAAGGCACAGGTATTCCACCCAATTAACCTTCATAATCCAAGTGGATTTCATTGCCAATGGAACACAAATGCTTGTCACAGAACAAGCATATTATCTACTACCCACCAATTTGTTGGGAAAACCACACTTTCGATATTCCCTTGTGCAAATCAATGGAGCAACAACCAAATGGAAATAGAATGCAATATATAATCATAGGTACTAGCAAATCAAATAATAAAAGAAAACACACCACAATGCACCAAGATTTTTAACGTAGAAAACCCAAACAAAGGGAAAAAACCATGAGACACTTGTCCAGGCAAAATATTTCACTAAATAAAATATGAAATTGGTACAAGGTTGGATCTTACCAATACAAGAGAATACACCAAGAAGCCTTGAAGAGAATGATCCGGATTTGTGTATACCCATAATCCCTTGAAGAAACCC
>JAOXJP010192792.1:0-12221 GCA_025762735.1 Platanus orientalis | reverse complement strand
GTGCAAAAGGGGGTAAATGATCATACCAGATGCCTAAACAAAATACATATCACAAAGACTACCAATCTATATTCTCTCATCCCTTCCTTGACCCTAGCATTACCATACCCACAACATATTTTTATTTTCTTTTTTCTTTTATTTTAATTTTTTTGAGGGGGGTGAATATACCCACAACATCATATCAAAACACCATTTCCACAAAACACAAAGTGGAACAATCTTCTGTAGGTACCTCAAAAACAAAAAAAACAAAAACTGGCATCTAAAAGGTATCAGAAACAAGGGTTATCATCTAGATGCAACTTATAATTAAGAAGACATGGCACATTTATAATAGATGGTACATTTTCCCCCAAGTAAGAACATCATGTGTGTGGGAATGTCTCAATGGATCCTTCAAAAACATCCCACAATCGAATAGGTTTGTCTCATTAAGGTGAAGCTAATATTGCCTAATTGTAAAAAAAAAAAAAAAAAGAACATCTTATTAAGCATGACACAATATCAAATATGAAAGTGACAACAACTTTTGCTCCACTAGGAAGTAAAAGACATTCAACACAAAAGTATACACCTAAGATTAGTTATAGATAATTTCTAGAGATAAGCATCACAATGAACAAGATAACCACAAATAAGAAGCCATAATTTCTTAACAGAGCTACAAAAGCATTTACAAACAGTACAGTGTCCAAATGAAATATACTGAAAAATGATACATTGTGAGCTGCTAAGGCAACCAGGCACAAATAAACGGAAGTCAGCTTACATTTATTGGAGAAAACATCAAACTATGAATAAGCCCTTCATGACCACTAAGAACATCTAACAAACGATCAGTCGTCATCAACCAAACAAAAATCTAAAGATACAAATTCATGAAACCACAGTTAGGAAAATAAGTGACAATGACAGAGAAACCACAAACTTTAATAAAGAAAAATGCATACCTCAAATTAATTTAAAGTTGTAGCACAAATAACTTCACCACTATGATCCGATGCCAATGAAACAAACTGCCTAGAAGATGGCGTAGTAAATTTCTTGAAATTTAGATAGCGGAACATATCCCAGGCACAAACAATCCCATCCAAAGATGCACTCAGCAAACAATGATTACCAGCCATAAAATGGAGCACAATGACTGCATTATTGTGTTTAGAAAATGTAATGAAACAAAAACCTAACAAAACTGTCCATACCTTTGTGAAGAACCCCACGACCACAAAATCAAGACTACGATGATAATCAAAAGCTGTCAATTTTGCCGTAGCCTACATAAAATTGTCCTTCCTCGACAACTCCCATTTCCTTTTGTGAAGATGAAAATCACATTTTTCATCCAAATCATCATCAATTTCATCTAAAATCGTCGGTTTTTTTACATTAGAAGAGCCATTTACATCTCCTCTAACAAATACCAGGGGTCTCTGTTCCGATGCTCCTGGAGAAAGAGAATCTATAATCTCCCCTTTTAAATCATCACTTTTGCTTTCACCACCACTATAAGTCCCGCTGAAGATCGAGCAGTCACAAGTAAGGGTATGAACCCTTGATACCCTATTCAACTTCTTATCGATGAAGAAAAAACACCTAAAATGGAATCCCTATGCCCTAAAAATAAAAATGGCTAAAGCAAAGTTTCGGTGCTCCTGGAGAAGGAGAACCCTTGATGTAGCTGAGATGCATGTACGATCGCCTCCCTCCAAGCCTTTCAAAGGCTTCGAGAAGTTCGTCGGAGATGCTAATGGCTGCATATCTTCCGCTCTGTAAAGGCTCACCATCTGCATGTACAAGATAAAGCAAGGTTCAGAATGTCTAAAATTCAAGCCAAAAGTAGGTTTTGATTGCGGAGTTCGTCAAGGGAGGTGAAATACTGAGGGCAATAAGAAATCTATAGAATGGAGAGACGAAAAGAAATCTGAAAACTTCAAATCAAAGTTCCTTCCAGCAAAGTTCGTATCGAATTTTGAAAGAGAAAACCTAGCCAAGATAGCAGTGATGGAGTTTTTCAGTTTCCAAAATGAAAATTCGTCAAATCCTAAGGTTTAAGAAGAGAATTTCAATAAAAATACAAGAGGAAAGAAGAAAGATGGTGATTTAATCGACGATATTCCAACTTCAGGTTTGAATCATTGATGATCTAGCCAGAATCTCACTGCCGAATGAGGATTCCATTCTTCTCTCTCCGGATTCTCTCCGCCGAATGAAGATTCCGTTCTTCCCTCTTCCTAGTTTGATTAAGAGACAAAACGAAGAAATGAGGGTTCGTTTAGGTAGAGCAAAGAAATATAACACCCAACCTTATAATCGACGACATTTGACGCAAGTTTACGTTAAATGTTAAATTGAACAGTGCTTATGCTAATTTATGCTTAATTGTAAATTAACGGTACTTAACGCAAAAAAAAAAAAAAAACTTCATTTAATATATATTGGTTTTCCATCAACAAGCTATAAAGGCGACGGAAAAAACTGGCTTGTACCATCAACTTTTAAAGTTGACGGAAAAAGGTTGCCACTAAAAGCGCATTTTCTTGTAGTGTAATAATAAAACAAAGAACCAAGGTAATCGGTTGGTGTGGCCAAGAATTGCCACCCTTAGCACCACCAAGTTTCCCACATTGATGTTCTACCTAGTTATCCATGGTGATGTTTAAAATGACGAGATTTAAGAACTTTATATAATATTTAAGAAACAAAATCTTATACAAGATTTAAGAAATTTTTTTTTTTTTTTTTCGTAACTCTTTAAGAAATTATATTGGTACATAATGAATATAGCTTAACATATTCATTCAGTCTAAACTTTAGAACCAAAAGAGATAAAATTTCTGAGCCTACTTTTATGGCAGGCATATTTCATGCCTGTTTTTGACATTTCCAGGGCAAGATTCTGCTTGAAAAAACTGTCCCCACTAAACTGAGATCTTTGTTCTGAAAAATAAAAAAACAAAAAACATGGAAATGTGATTTCCCAAAAGTTTAACAAAAAACAAATGGATCATAAATCAGAAAGGAAGATATAATAAAACCACATATTTGTTTAAACCTATGTTGCCCAGATACATTAATGGCTAGGCTAAGGGTCAATGGCTCCTTAGATCTTGAAATCCAATATATGGACATCAATGCATCAAAGGAGCTAAGAACATACTAACGAGTTAAAAGAATATGACCAATGGGAAGAAGGAACTAGTATCCTCAAGTAAGTGGTGATGGTCTCTTTGGTCTCATGTTGGGTACAGATATGCTTGGCGGGGTCAAGTATTCGGGTTCCATAGGTTTTTATGGGACAGCACAAGGGAGTTGTGATAGTTTCATTGGCTTTGTTTGAGGCATCCTTTTTTTTTTTTTTTTTTTTTTATATGAATAACTGACTTTATTAATAGATAAAAAGGAGAAAAACAGAATTTGTTTTGGGGCATCACATAAACCCCTCTTGTTGTACTGCAAGTGGCTGGCTACTGAAGGGCAACTTGCTTCCAAGGTATGCATGCTAATACATGGTCGAGTATGCTGTTAACAAGGTAATACCTATTCATTTGGTTGCCTGTCGTCTGTCCTCCATGTTGCTCAGCAAGGCAGGGTGAGACGCCTCAAATGGAGACCAAGAAAAGCCAAACGTGTAGTGATTTTTACTAATGAGCCGGACACCATTGCTCATACTAATAATACGAGTGATTGTGATGAGGTGGAAGAAATGGCTTTGATAAGTTGTTGAGGCTCTCATTTCCACACAATCTTTCTCTAAGATCTGCATCATACAACATTAGATACAAGTTTTTCATACTTTACTTAAGACATCAATAAATCATCAAATCAATTGATCTTGGATCATCAAAGCATCAGTAAAAAGCATAAAATAAAAGATAAAAGAGAAGAAATCCCATCTGAGATGACTGGATGCTTTTTGATCTTTTCCATCTTTGTACTTGTTCATAGTCCTTTCTAATATTAAAGCTATACCGACTTGCTTTATAAAAAAATAAAAAAAAATTAAAAGAAAGAAATAAATCAAAGAGAATAAAAAAATTATACCCACTGAACAAAGAAGATAAAATAACATAGAACTCAAGAGAATAAATCTCCTGGGAGAATATGAATAAGTGAAGAGGAAGCTGATGGAGAAGGCGAGTAAATATGATATTGGCACGGCTCAATCAGATTAAAGGACCCAATTCTGATCTTGGGAGCTTTGATTTGATTGAGCCATGCCAACATCCCACTTTCACCGAGCATCCAGAGAAAAAAAGAGGAGGAGAAGACATGGTGGTAGCAGTAATGGTGATGAAGAGGAAAAAGTCCATCCAATTGCCTCCGTGGGTTCAGATATGTGAATTGCAGCTTTGAGGCCATAGATTCACGATTTTAAACTAACCTTTTCAGGTGACGATGATGATGACAGAAGAAAAGAACAGTAATAGCAGCTAGCAACGTAGAAGGTGGGGGATTGAATGGTAGGATGGATGCAGAAAGAGAGGAAGATTAGCAAGAAATAAGAATGGTTGAAACGTCCAGATCTTTACACAGTGGTCGACGGCATTGCCACAAGAAAGGTTCCTTTTCTCTCACAGATAACATCCCTATTTGTAATTAATGTTTCCCATAGTTCTCTCTCTCAAGTTTCTTCTGCCATTATATTTATTAATTTTTGTTAAGTAAATTTTATCGTCGTCATTGTCAGTCATCATCGTCGTCATCATTGATAATCTGATTGATCTTGGTTTCCACCAAGCCATCAAACGTGAGTTTTTTTTTTGGGGTAGGGTCACCCGAGCCATTGGCAACCCTGCACTACCACTTGTTGGGGTGGTGGGGGGTGGGGGGAATCTGTTAACAGTGAATTACCAACTCTACCAAAGCCTTAAGGTGTTAAGAAATACAGAAATTAATACATTTCAATACCCCATTCAAAAGAAACTTGTTCTCTCTTAGAAACACTTGGGAACCAAGTGCAAGTCCTATGTGCACACATGTACTCACAACGTGATTTGGCTATGATACCATGTTAAAAGTGAATTAATTAACTCTTATAAAACATTAAGGTGTTTGGAGATACAAAAATTAATATATTTCAACAGGATCATGTTGAAGCGGTGGCTTGAATTTATACAATTCCTCAACCGAGAGAGTTGGTTTTGGAAGTGTCTTGAATTGGCACCGTTTTTGGCAAGTTGGTTTTTGGAAAGAGTTTGAAATCCACATGATTTAAGGTTTCTTGGGCCCAACATATAAGGTTTTATATTGAGGGTTTCTCTTAAGAGGCAGTGTAGCCACGATGTTCATTGTAATCTCTGGTTTGTTTATAGAGAAAACTATCTATCTATTTTTGCCTATGGATGTAGGTTTTAAGCTGACCCACATTAAATCATCTTGTGTTTTGTGTTCTTATTGTTTTCATTAATTTTTTCTTCTATTTTGCTGGTGTGCGATCCCAAATCTAGGCTTCCACATAACAAACTGGTATAAGAGCTCTAGGTTGAAATTAGGCTTTTTGACATGACTACAAAGTATGAAGTGAAGAAATTCAACAGATATAACAGTTTATGATACATGAAGATGTGTGCATTGTTAGTTTAACATGGACTATACAAAGCTTTGGTGTGGAAGAAAAAGTTTCCTGCAGTGATGTCAGAAACGATAGAGATGAACTCGACCACAAGGCACTCCATCCGATTTAATTGTGCTTGGTTGATGAAGTGTTACGAGAGGTTGCAGATGAGGTGTTTGCGGCTGGGCTATGGCTCAAGTTGGAGAGCTTGCACATGATCAAGTCTCTCAGGAACAAGTTGTATTTAAAACAACGCCTCTATACATTGAGGATGCGCTAATGTATGTTTTTAAAAGCTCATCTAGACGAATTCAATAAAATCATTATAGATTTGAAAAACATTAATATTAAAATTGATGATGAAGATCAAGTTATCATTGTTTTTATGTTATTTACCTACATTATATGAACATTTTATTACAACCTTACTTTATGAAAATGATACAATATTCATAGAGGATGTTAATGCATCCTTGCATTTTAAAAAATTGAGGAAGAATGTATCTAGAGAAGAGGGTGAGGGACAGATAGAATGTCTGTTTGTGAGAAAAAAAAACCAAATGAAAAAGGTTATGAAAGTGATAAATGTTAGTTTAGATCTAAGTCTAGAGGAAAAGGCAAGGTATAATGCTTTTACTGCAAAAAAATATAGCCACATGAAGAGGGATTGTCCAAAGTGTGTTGATAAGAAGAAAAGTGAGAATCTTAGTACAACGTTGTTAGAGGAACAATAAGAGTATATTGGAGATCTCACAGTCTCCAAAGGTAGGAATACTTTTTCTAATGATGAGTGGGTATTAGATTCAGGTTGTTCTGTTCATATTTGTTCTAGGAAAGAAAATTTTGATATGTTCCAAGAGAAGAGTACATGTTTTGTTTCCCTGGGTAACGAGTCTACATGTGACGTTACAGATGTTAGGACGGTAAAAATCAAGATGTTTGGAGTAGTGTGGCATATGTCCCAAAGATGCAAATTAATTTAATCTCCCTAGGCTGGTTGGATTCCATAGGTTGTAGGTAGTTAACTGTAGGTGGAGCCATGAAAATCACACGTGATTGTTTGGTCCTGATGAAGGGAGAAAAGTGTGGTGATGGTTTGTATCATTTGATAGGAAATACAATGAGTAATGGTGTTTCTTTGACTTCAACGAGTAATTAAAAATGAGATGCATGGAATAATAAGTGCTTGTGTTGGGTCTCTTTCACAGTTGGGGCAAAGACGGGTATTATAGGTTTCTAGGTGATAGACGATGGTGAGACAATTCATGCGGTTAAAGATGACAGATCGATATCCCTCTTTAGAGTTGACTAGGCGAGTTAACTCAAGGCAACTACACATGTGCATTAGCTGTATTATGATCGAGTTGGATGATGTTAGGACCAAATTGATTTAATGGTATGTATAGCAGTGATTCTTCAAGGCCAATGGTTAATGGTGATAGAAAACAAGATATGATTCAGGTTCAAGGTGGATGTGTGTTCCAAGTACCTATGATGTAAAGTTCACTAAAAAAAACTAGTACAGGTTTTTTCCAGGTGGTTTCGGAATGTAAGTCAAGGTGAAGTGTGATACGCATGTCACAGGTTTTGTGTCTTGTCAAAGATATAGATGTTCACAGTATCTAGAGTTATCCTTCAGGGTTGTGTGAAGAAGATTAGAGTAAAGTTTAATGTATTATGTAGTCTTTGTAGAATTCAAGTCAAGGTGGAGTTTTGTTGAGGCGGTGGCTCGAATTCATACAACTCCTCAACCGTGAGAGTTGGTTTTAAAAGTGTCTTGAATTGATACAATTTTTGGCAAGTTGGTTTTTTAAAAGAGTTTGAAACCCATGTGATTTAGGGTTTTTTGGGTTCAATATATAAGGTTTTATATTAAGGGTTTCTCTTAAGGGGTGGTGTAGCTGTACTTTTCTGGTGTAACCGCATTGTTCATTGTAATATTTGATTTGCTCATAGTGAAAGCTCTCTATCCGTTTTTTCCCATCAACGTAGGTTTTAAGCCGAACTATGTTAAATCATCTTGTGTTTTGTGTTAATCTTGTTGTTTGCATTAATTTCTTCTTCTATTTTTGCTGGCACGTGATCCCAAATCTAGGCTTCTGCACAATGGATCAAGTAATAATCATGCAATCGAGGTAGTAAATATGTTACCCCTATGATATTGACAAAAAAAACCCCATGTCATGACTTGCTCGGTAAATTTGCTAGCAAGAGCACTGTAACAAATTGCCAAAATTGGAGGTCGACAACTAATGATATACCTAATAAATTATATGCGATTCAGAACACCACCACCAGAAATTATTAGCTCATGCAACCAACAAGTCATCATTGAATATTGAAGACCAAAAGTTGTGTTTTATGAGAGAGGATTGTATCCGCTCCTCTTATTGTCTGCTCCTCTCTGCACCCTGTCAGGGGGAAGGCACATCAGCGCCGACAAGTGAAATGCACCCCCCCAAAAAGTGAAAATCACTTGCCGGTGCTGATGTGCCCTCCGCCTGATAGGGTGCAGAGAGGAGCAGATGATAAGAGGAACGGATACAATCCACTCTCGTGTTTTACTGGCGCAATCATTCAATGCTCTTCACAAAAAATTGGCACATTTCATAATTGAAGTATTAATCAAATAGTGATTGAAATCATTGCATCAAATAGTATTTACTAGGAGCGGCAAGGAGCTGAGTTAGCTCAGCTTGTCTTGGAACTCAGCTCCTCATAAGCCAAGCCTGAGCCTCGTTTTAAACTCAACAAGCTGATTCTGAGCTTGATTTGAGCTCGTTTTCTAAATAAGCCCGAGCCAAGCTTCATTGAACACAGTTCACCAAAAGCTCGGTTATATAAAAGCTTGGTTTGGTTAAATTTTTAATTATATATATATATATATATGAAAATAGTAATATTAAAAAAAAAAAAAAAAAAAGGCAAAGTAAGTTAATGGGTCATCAGGCTGTTTGAGCCTTTTTTATTCTTCGACTAGTGAGCCGAGCCAAGTCTACTTTTACAAGCTCGGCAACTGAAGCTCATCCACAGCCTGAGATTTGCGTTCACGCGATGAGCGCAAGCTGAGTTGGGCAAAGCTAGGCTCAGCTCTGACTCGTTGCCACCCCTATCCCTACCTTAATAGTCCCCTGCAACTATAACATGAAGTTTTATTTTAAATTTTTAATATAATTATGAAGAAAGAAAAAATAATCTACGGAAGCTTTTCTTCTTTTGTCCACTAAAGACACATAGAAACCAAAGATTCGCCAACCCATTTTTTTAGTACAAAATCAACCGAACTCCTCTGACGCATTCCTCTCCAGATTAGTGAGAAAGTTGCCATTTTTAATAAAGAAATCCGAAATAAGGTTGGCCTGACATTAGAAGTGGGACTGCCTACTGGTCCTTCGAGACCACAAGCGATTAGAATGATGAACTAAAGGAACATGAATGTCTCACCTCCTTCCCTCGACTCTTGACCGTTGGAGTAGGTTTTCTGCTGGCAACAAGGATTGCCCTTTCTTCTTCTTCTTTTTTTAATCTTCTTATCTAACTGTGCTTGACGTTGGTGTGATCTCTATATTTCGTTTGTCTCTTTTCTAAATTTCCAACTGAAAGGGAAGTTAAAAAGAAAAAGAAAAAAAAAGCATAAAACAGTGCCCTTATATCTACCACAAGCAAGAGCGAAATTTGCGGTTAATCAAACGGTTTGGTATTATATCGACTTTCCAACTTGAAGTCTTTCAAGATGGATGTAGAGCTTCTTGGATGGAGCTGGTTACCATTCTTACTTTATTTCCTTGTTAGAATGAGTGGGTGGGCAAGGAGATGGGGTCACCAGTAACTTATCATCAAGCTGTATAATTTTAATGACAAACATGGGGGAGTTGGTACAAAGGGCCAGGTACTTCGTACAAAGCTTTACGTACTGTTGAGGCTATTTAGTGAGTGAAGTGAACCCCACCCTACCCCTTTTTGTGCACCAAAAAGTAGGTAGTTGGAGGTTTGGTTGGTCCTCTTAAGATATTTTTTTTGGGGGTAAAAGTGCCCTTAGATTCGAACCCAACAAAAGGTTGAATTAAAGGGGAAGAGGATCAATCAAAAAAGAAAAGAAAATATAAATTATAGACGAATGGTCGGCAGGCCGCCCAGTCGGCTACCTAGCCAATCACCCTGTCTCCATGTTTTATCTACTTGGCTACCGGTTCTGTTTTACTCTTTTCCGCATAAAACCAAGAATTTCTTGCTAACCCCCTTAAAAAATCAACAATTTCTGTTTTTTTTATTTTTTATTTTTAGCAACTGGTTGTTATTTCGTAGCCATCAGCAAGATTTCTTGTGTTTGAGAGAGGCCAAAAGGATCTTCTCCTCTCCACAAATAGTCTTGTGGGCTTTTAGGTGAGTATCCATATCAAAAAGTGAAAATCACTTTTTTTGGGGTTTAGGGTTTAGGGTGCACTTTTTCGGGTATGTGTAGTCCCCTGAAGCCACAAGATTATTTGTAGACAGGAGATGATCTGAATTGTCAAAAAGTGATTTTGGATGGTAATTTTCACTTTTTTGAAGGTACTTACCACCTCACCTGTATTTTGCCGATAGGATAGGATCCTTTTTAGTTACTTTGACCAAACCCACGGTTGGGGGAGCAAATGTTTTATTCCCAAATTGTCACTCCCCCATGCTATACAAAGGCTGGGGTGTATAGGGTTAAAACCATAGTTTTGAGAACTGGATCGGACCGGGTGATCTGATCCAGTTTAATCAGAACCCTAAGCTTATAAATAGTAATATGCCAATAACCGCATATAACTGGCAAAGCTAGTTAAACTGTTGATTTTTTTTACAAACCTGATTATAAGAAAAACAGCTGTTTTTTATTTTATAGTTTTAACAAATTAAGAGAAAAAAATTAGAAATGTGTCCTTCCAAATTCTAATCCCACTTTCTGTGAATTGTTTTATTTTTTTAGTATTTTATTACATTTTTTGGTATGTCTTGAAATTAAAAACCCGGTCATAAGTCTTCTAATGCATTATGAATTGTTTCATTTTTTATTTTTGATATTTTATTACATTTTACTTATGAATGAAGCAAACCATGGTTAGATAATATAATCTGATGGTCGAATCTAGTTGGCCTTGAGCTCCTCACCTTACCGTTTCGATGACTGGTTTGGTTCTCAAAACTATTGTTAAAACCATAAAAACGGTTCTCAAGAAAAGCATCACATGGAGGCCTTTGTGTCTGGTAGCATGGGGAAATAGACAATTTGAGAGTAAACATTCTCCCGATGCAAGCACACACAAGCGGAGAGAGTGAATAGGAAAGGGGATCCAATTTCTACTCGGTTTAATAAACTACATGAGGTCAGCAAAGGGGGGATTGATTGATTCATTCTTTTTTCTTTTTTCTTTTTCGTAAAGTGGGATTGGTTTTATTATGCGGAAGCCTAGATTTGGATTGTACACAACAAAAATAGAAAAATAAATTAATGCAAACACACAAAACAAGAACAAAATGATTTAACGTGGTCCGGCTTAAAGCCTACGTCCACGGGCAAAAATAGAGAGAGATTTCACTATGAGCAAATAGAGATAACAATGACTATGTGATTGCACACCCACCCATAAGAAAACCCTAATATAAACCCTTTTTTATATTAAGCACCTAAGATACCCTTACTTTCCAAAAAAAGGGACTTGCTCTGGTTTCGTGTGAAAACTAACCACAGTTCTCCGTTGAGAGCCGTGAGAATTAAAGTCACCATGTCAACAAATCTTCACATTGGCTTTAATTCTACCAAGCTTACATAGTACCAAAAACTTTACTCCCATCTCCACGCAACCCCAAAGTGTTACTCTAGATATTGCGAACACCTATATCATTGACAAGACATAGAACCAATTACGTGTGCACTACACTCCACATTGACTCACATTCCAAGACCACCTTAGAAAAAACTTGTACTTGTCATTCTTAGTGAACTTTGTGCTATATAGACCTAGAATGCACTTTCACATCGAACATGAATCACAACTTGTTTGCTATCACCACGAACAACCATTGGCCTTTAAAACCACCGCTACACATAGCATTGAATCAATTCGGTCATGACACCGTCTGACTCGATCATAACACAACTAATGCACATGTGTAACTACCCCAAACCGACTCGCCTAGTTAACTCCAGAGAGAGACCTTGATCTGCCCTCTCTAATTTCATAAACTATCTCACCATCATCTACCACCTAGAAACCTGCATCACATCTCTTTGTTGCATCCTCTGGTTTTTCCATGCACCTTGTTTCTAGTTACCCATCGAGGTCAAAGGAACACCATCAATCACCATATTCCTTATTAGACGATACAAACCATCATCACACTTTTCTCCATTTATCAGGACTAAACAGCCACGTGTGATTTCCATGGCTCCACCTGCAGTTGAATACTTACAACCCTTAGGGTAAGGGTGTCAATTGGGTCGGGTTGGCCCACAGCCAGACATGTCCAGCCCAAAAAATAGTCGGGCTAGGCTGAGTTTGGGCCCAAATTTCAAGACCAAAGTTTTATTCAGGCTAAGTTCGGGAAAACTCACTTTCAGCGCGACCCAGCCCGAAGTAGTAATCAAATATAGCCCAACCCGATCTGGTCTGAAATAGGTATAAAATATGGTTTGGCC
>JAOXJP010192781.1:0-12221 GCA_025762735.1 Platanus orientalis | reverse complement strand
GGAAAGTTGATTTACTTTTTCACAAAATTTTCAACTTTTCATGCAATCAAACAAAGCCTTAGGGTGTGTTTGGATTTAAGGAATTGGAGAAGTGGAAATGGATTTGGGTACACAAATCCATTTCCATCATTTGGGGTCAATTTTAAATCATGAAAATGGATTTATGTCAAATCTCCATGGAATTAGACTGTGGAATTGAAGCCCCTAATCAACGGAATTGAAACAGCGTGTAACCTCTAATCATATGGGTTATTTCCAATTCCTTCTAATGAAACAGCGTGTGACCAAAATATCATTACCAATGCTTTAGTCTATTCAAATGACTAAAAGGCCCTCCTCCCTTAGGTAACCATGAGGACTTTTTTAACACACAAAATGCCCTATGTTATTTTATTAATTGACCAAAATACCCCTCAATGGAAAATCTAGCTTATGGTAGTTATGTTTCAGGTTGATTCAAATGACTAAAATACCCTTCTCCATTAAGCAACTTTGACGAGCTTTTCTAGCATGCTAAGTACCCAAAATGCCCTCTATTATTTTATTAACTAACTAAAATACTGTTGAGTAAAAAATTCTAGCTCATGTTAGCTATGCTTCAGGTCTATTCAAATGACCAAAATGCCCTCCTCCCTAAAACAACTATGAGGAATTTTTTTAGCACACAAAGTACATAAGATACTCTCTTTTATTTTATTTATTAACCAAAATGCCTTGAGTGGAACATCTAGCTCATGTTACCTATGTTTTAGGTCTATTCAAATGACTAAAATGTCCTCCTTCCTTAAGCAATTGTAAAGAGTTTTCTTAACACACAAAGTACCTAAAATTTCATAAGTTATTTTATTAATTAACTAAAATGTCCATAAGTAAAAAATCTAGCTCATGTTAGCTATGCTTCAGGTATATTCAAATGACTAAAATGTCTTCCTCCCCTAAGCAACTGTGAGGAGTTTTTTAAGACACAAGGTACCCAAAATACTTATATTACTTTATTAATTGATCAAAATTCCCTTAGGTGGAAAAAGCCTAGCTCATTTGGCTTATAAAAAGAGTTAAAGAATATAACTACTTTCTCTCCCTGAGTGATCTTCATAGTGGGTAAACTGCATTAAAATACCAACAAAAGTGGATATAACGTCTTTGTAGCGATTATCGGAGAACTAAAGGCCATTAAAAAGTTCAAGCATAGTGAATGAAAAACTTTGGTGCCCAACTCCTAAGACTTGGGAGTCTTTGGTGATGGACCATAGAAACTCAAGGCCACCCACTAGGCAGAGAGCAAACAAAATGGGACTGCTTGTGATTTTTAAATATTTATGCATCCAAACAATGGAATTATGATTTTTGAATTCCAATTTCGTCCATATATATATGCATTCAAATGGTAGAATTTTGAATCCACAGAATTCAAATCTATGGATTTCAATTCTGTAGAATTGAAATTCCAATGTCAATTCTAATTCTGTAAATCCAAACACACCTTTAATGATTACCAAAAAGAATTCTCTTAATTATGAAGAAAACATAAAAAATCATTACTATGAAATGGTAGACATTTTAAGTTATCAAAAATAAAATAAAATAAACTATTATATATAGAGGTTTCATTTGGCAATATTCCTTCAGTATTTTTCATTCTCTCTACCCCACGAGTTAGCATGTGCACTACACTTTTATTCTTATCTTTTTTTCTTTTTAAATTACTAATATATGTGAAAATTAGCAATAGGGATGAAAATTGAAATGGGTGTCCCAGTTGCAACGAAGGCACATGAAGGAGTACAATTTTTGCTATTCAATCATTATTGGATTGCCCAATTTGTGATCAAGGTGGAGAATGCAATTTATAAGACTAGTGCACAAGATATGAATCATGTATAGCATTTATCTTATTTTTTATCCATTGCTTTAGACAATTCATAACAAAACAGTCTTATATAGAAAAACATGTAAGACTTCATACGTGTTAAGGAAATGATATGCACCTAATCTTAAAATTTGAAAAGTATGAGGTTATTTAGCTAAAGTAGATCTTCTTGAACCTAAAAACAAAAAAAAATGAGATCAAATTAAGACATCTGATTATGTCTTTATAGGATATACATAAAATAGTGTTGCATATAGTTGCTTAGTTATAAGAACAAAAATAATATTTTTTGAACCAAATATAATAATAGAAGATAAAGATATTGAATTCTTTGAAGATACATTTCCTATTAAAAATAGAATATTTAACAATCTAGAAAATAAAAAAATAAAAAAAAATAGTAGAGGAAATATCTGAGGATAAACCTAAGATTCGATAAAGTAAAAGAATTTAAAAAAAAAAAACAACTTACCTAGAAAATGATTATTTTGTCTATCTTGTTGATAATGACCCTAAGAATTATGAGGAAGCAATGAGATCTTTAGATGCGGTATTTTGGAAAGAAGCAATAGATAGTGAGTCGGAGCCTATAATGGCTATTCACACTTGTGAGTTAGTGAAATTTTCTAGAGGTATTGAACTCATTGGTTGTAAATGGGTATTTAGAAAGAAACTCAAACTAGATGGTATAATAGATAAGTTTAAAGCTAAATTAGGAACCTTAGGATGTAGACAAGGAGAATATGACAATTATTTGACATTTATGCTTCTATAACAAGAATCACAACAACGAGTGTTGTTCACAATAACTGTAATCTATAAATTGATTATACATCAAATGGATGGTAAAATGACATTTTTGAATAAGGACTTAGAGCAAGAAATTTATATGAAACAACCTAAAGGTTATATTGTGTCAAAATAAGAACATATAGTGTCTAGGCTAGTAAAGTTTTTTTATGAACTTAAACAAGCACCTAAACAATGACATAAAAAATTTGATACAATATTAACTCAAATGGATGCATAATAAATAAGATAAGATAGATATGTATATAATAAATTCTCTGAAGAGTTTGGTGTAATCATCTTTCTTTATGTAGATGATATATCGATTTTTGTGACAAGTTTATAAGTAGTTAAATCCATAAAAAAAATTCTTTTATCTAAATTTGATATAAAAGATTTAGGAGAGGCAGATATAATCTTAAGAATTAAAATTATAAGAGATTCTAGTAGATTTATGTTATAAATCAGTCACATTACATAGATAAAATATTGAGAAAATTTGGACACTATGATAATAGTCCAGTGTCCACACCATATGATTCTAGCATACACTTGAGGGAAAATGTGGGTGGGGGGGGAGGCAGTAGCCTAGATAGAGTATGCTAGAAAAATAAGAAGTTTAACATATTTATCAAATTGTACTAAACCAAACATAACATGTGTTGTGGGTAGATTGAGTAGATATACTCACAATCTAAATATGACTCATCAGTTTGTAGTAGTCATATTATTTAAATACATATGGGGTACAATTTACTACAGTTTGTATAATAGTGGTAAACCTCTAGTACTAAAAGGATACTGTGATGTGAATTGAATTTCCAATACACTAGATATCAAATCAACGAGTAGATATGTGTTTACTCTTGGTGAAGGTGTTGTCTCTTGAAATCAACCAAGTAAACTTATGAAGCACATTCAACTATGGAAGCCAAATTCATTGCCTTAAGAAGGCAAGAGCTAAAACTGAGTAGTTAAGAAACCTCTTAGCAGATATCCACTTTGGAATCAGCTAGTACAGTTAGTATCAATGTAGTATAATAATCAAGTAGTTATGTTATAGCTAAAAATAGTACGTATAATGGAAATAATAGAAATATACACCTTAGAAATAATATAGTAAGAAGAATGTTAAACAGTGGTATTATATCATTAAATTTTGTAAGGATAGAAAGAAATTTAACTGATCATCTAACAAAATAACTTGATAGAAAGTCAATAAAAAAAGCATCGAGGGCGATGGGACTGATAGTTTAATCATGAGTTAGATGCAATGGTACCCCAACCCATGTGATTTACGATCTCAAGAAGTAGGTTTAAATGGGAATAAAAAATTGTAGGATACCTCGAAGAGCATTGTCAAGAGAGTTTAAGCTTTTAGTCCCTCCCTTTGGTGTAGACAGTGCATAAATTGCAACGGAGATGAAGTTGAGTTATTAAACTCTTAATGAAATCATAGCCAAAGGGTGGTACAGTTAGTTGCAGTTCGCATATAATGAATTCACCAATTTGAGTGTGGAAGTGGGGTCGCTTCCTATGAGAACTTGAGCAAGTTCACTAGAACGCTTATTGTGGGCATTAGGAAAAAGGAGAGAGGCTCTCACCTTTCTCTCGTCCTTTAGGTTTCTCAGTTCCTGCCCCCACTTTGCCAGTTGTGGCATCTTTGGTGTTTACTTTATGTTTAATTAAGGAAAAATGATGATTTATTAGGGAGATGTTAAGATTTGATCATATGGTTGGCTAATGTTAAGCTTTTTGGGAGTTGTCACCAATTTGGGTTTACCGATGGAGTTGGACATCAGCTTCTTAGAAAGGACGTCTAGATGTTAAGGTCTAGAGGGTTAACGCCTAAACTGGTCTGGCACTCCAAAGAGTAGGGTAAGCTATTTTGTTACAATTGGGAAAGGTGTTAGCCACCCCAACCATCCACCTTTTTAGGATGGATTCCCATAACATGTATGTCATAAGGTGTCATTAGGTTGTATGTCTGTTAGATGTATAGTTATTGGTTTGGATCCTTTGTTGTGTGATCACTATAGTTGCACTCGAGACATAGTCACAAGCTGCCTACATACCCAATCTTGTGTGGTTTGGGTTCCTAAGATTTTGTTGGGATTAAACTGCATATAGTTTGGGGGGTTTGTGTGTATGCAAGTATAGGTAGTCAAATACGTCTAACTGTGATAGTGATCTAAGGTAGGTTCATTTTAGTCTATTCATGTACTTATAAAGCACTCCTCGCTGTTGAAATATGTGATCAAGTTAATAAAATGGGGGTTGAGACTATGTTATACCAATGTAGATATATTTTAAGGACATGATTGTGTTATGGCCAAGTCCTAGAACCTTTAGGTTACAAACCATTGTGACATGACCCTAGGATAAGGTGAAAACTACAAAGGGTCAAGAAAGGCTAAAAGGTAGTGATTGGATAGGGTTACATGGCCTTACAGTGCTTACATAATAGCCACGACACCAGCGCTGCTCCCCAGGTAAGCTTCAGGTACCGGATGCACTTGAAACCTACAAGTGTATGGTTTAACCTGCTAGGCTTGGTTTCACAATTGAAAGAGGTACTTATAGTAGTGGATCCTCCAGACCATGCACATGTATGCATACATACATATATATATATGTAAAATTAAAAGGAAACATGATAGAGAAACATGCAATCATATGAAATGAAATAGTCCAAAACATAACCTAAAAAGATTGATAAACAAAGAATGAAGAATAAAGCTAAGCTGAAAGTCATAACGCCTGAAATTGGCTTCAACACTTGAATTTTACTGCCAACGCCTGAATTTTAATAGGAAAAGTTCAGGCGTCAATTCTAGACAACCTGCACTCAAATGGCCATGTCTCTCTCCATAAAATTCATAATTGAATGTGGTTTGTCCCTTTGGAAAGCTGAGAGAGAGTTCTTTCCAATGGTATATAATTTGTAGGGATTAGATCCAATGCCTGAATTTAAAAAACGTCAAAACTTTCTGCCTAATGTTTGAATTTTAATAGGTAAAATTCAGGCGTCAATTTTGGAGAGCTCACACTCAAATGACCATCTCTCTCCACAAAACTCATAATTGAGTGTGGTTTGTCTCTTTGGGAAGCTAAGAGAGATATTTTCAATGATATATAATTTGTAGGGGTTGAGCCCAATGCTTAAATGTGAAGAACGCATGAACTTTCTACCTAACGCCTGAATGTGAAAAACGCCTAAACTTTTTGTCCAATGCTTGAATTTTAATAAGTAAAATCAAGGCATTGGTTTTGGACAGTCCACATTCAAATGGCTATATCTATCTCCACAAAATTCATAATTGTGTGTGGTTTATCTCTTTGGAAAGCTGAGAGATAGATATTTTTAATAGTTTATAATTTGCAGAGATTAAATCCAACACTTGAATTTAAAAAAATGCTTGAACTTTTTACCCAACGCCTGAATTTTAACAAGTAAAATTTAGGTATTTCTGATTCCAACAACTTTACTATTGGTCTGTTTGGACCCTCTACAGAGGTCTAAAAATTATAGGGATTTACAAGGATGTAGGGGACCATCTTGGGGGTGTAGACCCTGGTTTTTGGACAACAAGTGGGCATCTTAGAAAAGGGGTCCACTCATCATGAGCCTAACTCATGATGACTTGGAGTCGCCACTAGCTTTTTTAAAGATGTGACTGAACATCTATTTTGAAAACAAATAATTTTTATTTTAGAATTCATTTTTAAATATTTTAGACTCCTTTAAACTAGTTGACTCAGAAGTTTCTGGGTAAGTGGTTCGGTTATGGACCAGAGAAAGTGCTAGGCAACCTAGCCCACCTATATACATGGTTACCTACTTAAACTAGTTTAACTCTAGGGTCAGATTTCTATACATAGTGTATCAATTTTTGGAAACCGTGCCATGTATGTGCAAGTGGTTTAACCTATTAACTAGTGCATGTGTGTGCTTATGTACATAAAATAAATTATTTAGAAAAACACACCATCATCTACTTGACATGCTATCTAATAAAAAAAATAAAAAGACAAAATGAATAGACACATACCTCAAATCAGTTTCCTATAGTCAAAATAAACATAAGAGTTAGATCAAATAATTAACGAAATGGATAATACAACACACATTTTACATCATTGATCACCCAACATAAAAAAAAGGCTAGATAAATAAAATTTAAGATACTTTACAAATCAAAAGAGGTAAACTAAGAGATGGAATAATTATTCATAATGAAATTAAAGAAAAATAGAATACTCATATTTATGTACAACATCAACAGCCAACGATAGGAATGGATTTTAGTCACTGTGACATGGTTGGGCCATTGGATTACAAACAAGATTTATTGAGGATAGCATACCCCTAGGTGTTGTCCCCTTTTTTATGTTCTCAAAGCAAATTAATCCCAATAGATATATTTACTTTCTTTTAGGTGATTTAAGCAATTCCACCATATTTGTTCCCCCGCTCTCATTTGAAATGTGAAGTCTAAGTCATACAATGACAAGTTCACAAACTCCCACCAAACACATGTAAACTCACATCTCTCATGGACATATTAGCCATTTTCCTAGCAATGTTTATTGAAAACCTTCCAGACCAATAGAACTTCATCTCTAGATTGTTAATGTCATCATTCCAAAAGCAACAACTTTTGTTCTTGTAATCTCAACCCAAACATAATTTTGTCTAACTACAACTTTACACAGATGAAACGATTATGGAAGGGCTTATTCTAGACATAACTTCGAGAACATTCATTTAGAAGTGAGATAGATAAAGATGTTGATCTTGTACTTTTGCCAAACTATGACCAGAATGTCGTACTAATGGGTAGCATTTGATGTGGGTTGAGTCACTACGGGATTGAAAGCTGTAACAAAACTTTAATAATCTGAATCCATTTCTATCACCCCAAAGTTTCATTCTTTTATTTGTGTTACAGATATTAAGATCATGAGAAACAATGACCCAGAAAATGAAATCTCTGCCATAGGATCAAGGGGTAATATCAAGATCGGGTTTTGGAAAGGTTTAGCCCCCATGGCTTAGTAATTTTGGACCGGTATACATAAAAAGAAATAGAGATATGTAGTAAGCTTAAATTAACTCATTTGGGACAAATTGTAGGATCATCTAGAGGCCATTCCATTTCTCCACTTTGAGACATAGAAAATGTAGGAAGTTTAGCATGGGCAGGCAACGATCTTTGGAATTTAACACAGGTATATAGGTCGTTGATAGACAATGACACCGTCATGAGGGCTGCCAATCATTCTACAATTATGGGGTAAGAGTCCAGGAAAATAACAAAGGTTTATGAAGATATTGGTTGGTGGATTTGAATAAAACCGAGGAAAGGATTTCAAAGAAATTGTCTGTTGCTTGCTGGAGGAAAATGGGATGAGGAGATGAGAGAGACCGAAATGGGGGAGTGCATTAAAACTTGGACTTTAGGCCAATGGCGAAATATTAATTCAACAATGCAAATGATCCTCCGTTAACACCAACAAAGATACATGAATAAAAATGATCAAATATAAGGAGAAACAACACACGTGCACAAATATTATTTTTATATCATGCATGCATAAATGAAAGGTTTATCATACTTTTAAAAAAATTAATGATAAAAATCAATCAATCATTATTGTATAAATAATATATAAAAAAAAACTTGTCCTACTAGAATGTTGCACATGTGGAGTGTTCCTCTCAAGGTGGTGGCTTCACCTCCTCTTTGTCTGTTGGAATTTTTCCCAAGGCCTAGAGGATCATGATTACTGACTGGAAAATTAGAGAGAGAACTAAGTGGTTGAGTTGGGCATGAGCTCTTGAGAGAAAAGGGAGGGTTCTTTGAGGGGTCTAAGCTGTGTCCTCTAATGGCCAGATGCTCCTCCTCTTATAGAAGTGAGTCAGTTTTTAATAAAAGAAATAAAATAATGAAGGAAATTAACAGGCTATTGGATAGTTGTGGAAGGAAAGAAAGGTAACGAGTGGAAGAGAAAAGGGAGAGATTGAAGGGCTCCTCATAAAATGGAATAAAATAGAAGTGGGATATTTGCTGGAAAGAGAGGGGGATGATGAGAGGGAGTGAAAGTCAAGAGAGGGGATCATGAGTGAAAAAATAGTGGGAACGATCCATACTCTATCCTCCAGCTGTGTCTCGAGATCTCCCAAATATGAAGGGTGGATCTTTTTTATATTGGGAGGGAGAGCGAGTGGCATGAGATGTCTATGCTAGAGAGGGAAAGGCTCAACCACCTTACCTTTTTTTCTTCTCTAATATGCCAAATAGAGTCCTTGCTGGATCCACATGAGAAATCCCATATAAATTCCAATTTTGTGGACATTTCATTGTATTGCCACCTAGACCGACTTTAGCAATTAAGGAGAACTAAAATAAAAAGGGACAATGAAGTAAAGTGAGTGAGAATAAAGGTTTAATAATGAAAAAATATTAGAAAAGGAAATGAATCAAGACGGATGTCATGTCTTAAAAGAATGGTGATGACATATGATTTGTCGGACACAGTAATTTGGTGTTCCTGTATGACATCTCATTGATCCAAGTTGTAAAGGTTTGATCAAACACGCAACTTTAGCTAAATTAGCGGCTTAGACCATCATGATGGCTTTTGATTTTTGGTCTAAGATCTCAAGGAACTCAATTGGATGGTTGAAATTCAAACACATGAGATGGAGTGTCTAGGATTGGAATATGATGATCATGACCGCTACCGCAAAGTTTTGTGGCATGTCAAACACATCTACGGTGTCTGATTAACCTTCCAATATGTATTTTCCTCATAATTTGAAAGATTTTAAATCGAGGGTCAAGATTCACCAAAATTCAAAAGTAGATTTTGACGATTAAACACTCCATTTCAAGGTTTAGGGATGTTCTGAATGCATCTATGATGTCAGATTGATCATTCAGGGTGTATTTTGGTCCGATTTTGAAAGATTTCAAATCGAAGGTCTAGATACACCAAAATTTAATGTAGTGGAATTTGACAATCAAACAATTTATTTTAAGGTTTTGAACTATTCTGAACACATCTGTGATACCTGATTGGTCATCTAATGCTTGTACGATGATATTGAATGATCCTCCTTTGATGAGGGGTAAAATCATAATTTCTACTATAAATGTGACCAAACTTGAGACAACCATTCAAAAAGCTATGAGATTAGAAGGAAGGATGGGACGATGAAGAAAATGGGTCCAACAAAGATATTAGGGAAAATCGGGGGTTTGGAGTGTCAAATTTGGAAAAAATGGGAGGTTGTCTAACCACCTTGGTTTCCTAGGATGCTTAAAGTCAATTCTAGAGAGTTGATGTTGCCCATTAAAGAAACCTTTGGAGCCTGGACCAAAATTAGGTGCTGACAAGGAGCATGGTTAAAAAAAATCAGAGCCAAACTCAAACTACAAAAATCACAAAAAACCCTACACTACATGTATGTCAAGGGAAAGAACAAAAGAACATAATTTAGGTCAAACTTTGGGGGCCAATCCGAGGCCTGAAAGTGCTCTAAAAATTATAAAATTTTAACCACATGTAGTCCACCTATCTAGGGGCCTACCATAAAATTTGGGATCAATCTAATCCCTACAAGGTTTGTCTCTACATGGTTTGTCTCTAATCCGTAATATTGTGGTTAGTCCACCTATCCAACAGCTACAAGGTTTGTCTCTACTGTGTAGCCCTCTTCAAGAGGCATTCATGGGGGATGTATTGCACATCATAACAGTGTATTAAGAACATCAAAATGAAGAACTTAAATCAAACCTTACATCCCAGAAGAAAAGGGGGTTAGGGTACCTCTTCCATGGGTTGCAGAAACATTGGTTGCTTAGGTTTTCCTTTCTTATTCTTTCTCTTCTTTCCTTTCCTTTTTCCAAATTATTCCGTAGAAAAATCCTCCCCTCTTTGCACGAAATTTGTTGTATTTATTGAAGTTTCGGGGTGTGGTTGAAGGTTTGAGATTAATCCTTAAGCCATGGGAAGATCAAGGGCTAATGATTGATAATTAGAATTAAAGGAATTCATGCCATTGGTTGAGAGCAACCAATGGATAGGATTAGAAGATGGGAGGGATAAATGAGATGATCTAGGGCTGGGATAAGAATTAGGGTTTGCTAAATGGGTGGCTAGGATAGAGTTTTAGGGTTAGAAAGATCAAAGTTTGAGATTAAAACTTTGCATCAAAGGGACACTTTTCATTGGTTGAGAGCAATCAAAGGCCGAGATGGTTTATGCCAAAAGAAGGGCTAGGGATGGATTATTAAAATCCATATAATTGATTTTAGAGGGGGTTAATAGGGATGCATGAAGAAGATCCACATCTAAGGGCCAAGGTGAATGCCCTTAGTATGAATGCATTAATGAGCATTAACAAATGTTTAGGTGAAAATGTCCCCTTACTATGAAACCATTTTTTTTTAGGTTTTTGTGCCAAAAATACACGAACTCAAAGTATGTTTTGAAGTCTCAAATGCTCTGGTCATACCGGTTCAATCGAAAATGGATTACGATAAGTGCAAATTGGGGAAATTAAGGCATGATTGAGCTTAAAATCTCTCAAACAGATATGGGAAGGGCAAGATAGTAAATTTGGTCTTTGAAATCTTCAGATGAAGTTGACCCTTGGGTTTTGTGATTTACAAGCTTAAACAGTTCTAAAAACTAAGACCCAAGCAAGAAATCACACTCGAAACCCTCTTCTAGCAAGTGGAAAATCTTAGTTGGAATTGTCACTGAAGTCGGCTAAGCTTGCCATGAAAAATTGATGGGTCACAAAATATTGAAGGTCTAAGAGTCTCGAAACCACAGGAACTAACAGCCTAGCTTTTAGATTCTCGGGCAATCTTTAGGAACTTTTTGAAGGGGGGTCACTTGATGAAAACAAAAAAACATAGTTCACTGAAAAAAGGGGATTTTGAGCTAGCTTGGTTCTGTAATTCACCCCCTTTGGGAGATAGTATTTTAAAGGCAGGGATAAACTTGAGAAAATAAACCTGACATTACAGAATTTGGGTTCTAGGGGAACTCCTGGGGGTTCACCGTGTGTCACAGCCAGTTGAGGGTTTTTGCACTTGATTAAGACAAAATGCAATGATTGATAAGGTTGGGCATAGGCCTGGCCTAAGCTAGGCCCAAAATTTATTAGGGCCGGGCTCGGGCTTACCCCGACCCAACCTAAGGCTATATAAATACACACACACACACACACACACACACATGTATACATACATACATGTATATACATATATATTATATACACATATATACATACATACATACATATATACATATACACACATACACATACATACATATATATATATATGTATATATATATATGTATATGTATATGTATATACATGTATATGTATACATATATATATGTATATACATGTATATGTATATACATGTATATGTATACATATATATATGTATATATATGCATATATATATGTATATATATGCATATATATATATATAATTATATGTATATATATGCATATATATATATAACTATATATAT